>PNEQ01047830.1:0-58106 GCA_003012365.1 Medauroidea extradentata
AGCCTTGAACGTCGAGCCGGGCGTAGGTCTAGTTGTCTCATCTCCGGGAAAGTTCTTTGGAATCTTCAGCTGACGTCTTCCTCCGGGAAATCAACCGACCAATTCAGCTAGATATTTAGCTAGAATTTGCCAAAATTTGCCTCGAAAAGTCTCTTTGCTTCATAGAAGTTCACCAGTTCGACCTTCTTGTACCATCAAACGTTTTTGATTCTTTTCTTTTTTTGTTCCTTTTTTTTCCGTTGTTATTCTCTCACAATTGTTTTGTAGCGAGGTTCTTGTTCTTAGACTATATCCATGTTGTGTTTGCCTGCTGGTTGGCCTAGTAAGCTGCTCGAATTCTTAAAGAAGTGTGTCTTTAACTTAGTATAGTTTACAACCTCAGATGTTGTATTAATTTTAACATAATTTCTCATAGCACACTCAAACTTGAAAAACAAATTTATGCCTAGCTCGGAGTTTCATTGACCATAGAATGAGCGTTTTAAAATGCATTACAAAAATTAACATAGATTAAACACATTAGAATTCTCAATCTGTCATATAGGAATTCTATATTACAAACTTAAGACTGCTTTTCGCATGGACAGCTATAGCTACTTATCATGCTGCAGAATTAGTTCAACTAGCCGCTTGGACATTCTAACACTTGATGACTGAAGTACCAATCTTGTGTACAAAGAGGTTTTTCAGTTAAAGTAAGTATTATCAGTTACGAATAATACTCGCGAGCAAAGCCGCAGGGGACTGCTAGTGTATATATGTATATATATATATATATATATATATATATATATATATATATATATATATATATATATATATACACACACACACACGCGCGCGCGCGTGCAGAGGAGGTCCAGAAACAAACGCAAAATAAGCACATCACACGGTTCCTGAGCTAAATTATCGAGAAAAAAGTTAGTAGCAAGATGATTTAGGCTGATATTTTATTTGTACAGTCTGGCAACATAGCATTGCAGTTTCCCTCTTGCGCTCCACAGATATATAGTACTTATCTTAACAAAAAGCACTATCGTAGTACTACTGTTCTGACCTGTATATTATGGATCCAGGTTAAAATCCAGAATAGTCCAAACCTCATTCTACGTTTACTTGGTGTAACATACATAAAGTAATACCTGAACTTGGAGTGCAAAAGGGGAATATCTCCGTGCCACACTGTGCAAGTAAAATGTACAGTGTTTTTACTTTTACATTTTCGTCTTCAATTTTGTCCCAAGATTCGTGTGGTGTTCTTATTATTCGTTTGTTTTTCTGGACATACTATGTATGTATGTATATATATATATATATACACACACACACACACCTATCTACCTAGGTTCCTAGTTAAGAAACTCTGAATGCTCAGACTGCCTGCTTACTTATGATTTTAACTAGTTGTTCACTGCCTGGTAGGCCTACATAGCAACATATTATAAATAAGATGTGGTTGTTCAGAATTTTTGGTTGCCTTATAAAACTAACGCAGTAAAAAATAGTGTTGTGAAATAATATGCTACTCGGAATGTATGAAATAATAGCTTCGCGAATTTTGCCGTGTGAATGACATCAGTTCATCGTCCACAATACCAGTTGTTATGATTTCATCAACAGGTTTTTCATCAAGCATCCTGACCCTCTATCTTTGTTATTTTTCAACGCATAAATTTACTGAGTGTTTTGATAGTAAATTACACTACACAAACATATTTTCATATCATTAAAAATGGATGTAAGTTGTCCGAAATTTAGTTGTTTTATTTCACATTTCATTTAATTTAATTTTAAAGACGTGGTTTTCTACCAAACAGTATTAATTTAATACTATATCTGTTTGGTAACAACCTAGAGAATAAAAAACATATTGACGGCGTAAATCATCTTTAATTGGTAGTCAATGAGGACTCAAAAAATGAAAAAAAAAAATAACGCTATTATTTAAACTAACAGACAAATTTTAACTAAAGGAAAAAAAAACGCACGTAAATTATAATGATATTTTAGTTCCAGGTATACCTTACACTACAGTTTAAATGCAGTATACGTTTTACGGAGCATGTAATGTTGCACGTGAGCTATACGAGTTAAGGCAAGCTCTAAAATCAATTTTACGTTGTTTCGCATCGAGATTTATTATAGCTCTATTCAATCTCTACTTTTCACACGACAACATACGAGCACACCGTAACTCTGTAGGAACAATACCAAGATTAACCGGTGTAATTAAAGTAACGAATGGCTGTTGAGAGAGCAAGAATTGGCACACCTCTGTCATGCAGTAAGCGTCTTTCTTGCGGTACGTTGTATGAATTAATCTTTGGAAATATATCTACTCATATATTTTACATGGCTAGAAAAAAATACACTTTATAACGCGCAACTGACGCTGTACAAATGTTGCGTTGTTGACAGTGGCCAGTGAAAAATGAATCTTTACATGTCTTTTTCCTTTTATTTGGGAACAAAACTGGTTTGGATAAATATTTTCCCTTACAGTTACATGGAGTAAAGTTGTTTATTGTAACGCTACTATTTACTTCGAAAAATGTTTTGTTCAAAATTTTTTTTGTGTAAAACATTGCTCTGTTCAT
Organism: Medauroidea extradentata; assembly: GCA_003012365.1. Taxonomy (NCBI): domain Eukaryota; kingdom Metazoa; phylum Arthropoda; class Insecta; order Phasmatodea; family Phasmatidae; genus Medauroidea; species Medauroidea extradentata. The sequence goes on from PNEQ01047830.1 coordinate 2,598, forward strand.
ACAGGTCAACAAAATTATAGCATCCTTTTGACTGTTTCTAGAATAAATGAAAGTATTATACAAACATAACTGTCAAACCACGATTTCCTTTCTAAGCTTCTTTTCTACTTCGTTTTATTTTATGATATCATCGCTATGGATAAAGGAAACCCACGTCATCTCTCGGAAATTCACAAGACTATATTGCCACAAAATCTGGCACATCGATAAACACGGCATACTTTTAAATTGTTCATGAAGTAATCATTGCAAGTTGGTAATATGGAAACAGTTGTAAGGATCTCTACGAAAAAAAAATAATAATAAAAAAAACATTGCTATTCATGCTTTGGTTCCTTGCCTGTATAAGTGTTCTTATGTTTCTAAGTAAGAAAGTTAACGACTTTTACTCACGTAATATACCAGAACATTGATGATTGCTGCAGATTAACAATAAATAGTAGATATTTTATTATTTGTAGCAGCCTGTACTACTTATTCTGTACCCCACAGTTTTTCATATGAAGAATAATGAATGATGTTTGCCGTTTTACTCTCAGAAATGAGAATGTTGATAGTAAATAACGATATATAGTACTTATACTAATTCATATTCAACATGGATTAATTTAATACATTTCCCCGTGAAGCACTTTTAACCACATAGCCAGAGACTGCTGACAGTGTAAATGCAAACATGGCGCCGTTTGCATAAACAATGCAAACTTCGTAAATTAAATTTTATTGTATTGTGGACATACGCAATCGCTCATGTTCAGCTAAACATGAGCAATGGCGTATGTATACAAGCCAATAAAATTTAATTGTAAACTCCCATTGTAACAAACATTTAAAATACTCAAACCTCGTAAAGTTTACACGAATATATCCCGAACATAATATATAACAAATCGTTTGTTCAAGAAGATATTAGCGTATACAATAACTTAATCCATGTCACCGCCACTAGTTTCAACAGACTGTATTTCCATTTATTTTCGTGCACATGGCGATTATGTGTTGCGACGCACAGCTGATGAACTGTGGTCAAAATCATTTTGGTCAGTTTAGATCATTTTACCACACTGAACATGTAAATTGTCGACTGGACTGAAATTGTCACTGCCTGCATATAAGTTGCCTTGCGGCAGTGTCTGTAGAGCGAAAAAAGACAGTGTTCTATAAACACGTTAAACTATTGAAATAGGACAAACAAGCGTATTTATGCACTAAAATTAGGTTTTTAAATTGAAATATGTGAATTATTATTTACTTGCAACAAAAAAATAATATTTTTGACTACCAAATAAAAAACGTGAAACGATAGCTTCTAATCTTAGAATAAAGTTAAGCAACATTTTGAGACAAAAATATAACAATACATAAGTGTCAAACAAGATACCTTATCGGTATGCTCATCAAAACATATAATACAGTTATCTATCAGAAATATCCCTAATTTCTTGGATAATGGTAACCAAAATAAATATGAAATTAGACTTTTACCAAAAGCTGTTACGTCATTTGTATATAAAGAGGATGTTCCAAAATGGTACGATAAATTTAAGGCTAATATTACTTACATCTGAATCAAGCAGAAATGTAGTTTTAAAATAGATCTAGAATCGCTTCGTTTGTGTACTTGCTTGTAATAACGTGCAGTTTATGGTCCGTGTTGTGTGTCGTGTTAGTGTGTAATCTTACCGCAAGTGCAGCACGTTGACAGCCTCAGATGTGTCGGCTGCAGCACGAAATTAATCTAGATTATGTATTGCATATTTTCAACAAAATTAAAACTTCAGTTATCGATATCTGTGTATAGTAAATAGTTCGAAAAATGTATGATATAAAGAGTTTTTTGGTATAATGATGTATGTTAGTCGTAATCTGAAGGTAAATCTCACATCCGTGAGAAAATAAAAATAATAATAATAAGATATTGGTACTACTTATTGCCAAATTTTTAAAAGGAAACTTAAATCAGTTATCATGCATTGCAAACCCAGTGACTACCCAGAAATCAGTTTCGTACGCCTTGCACTTGTACATCACAGAAAACGTGAACTTTTTGAGATATGAATTTCACACCCAACAGTTAACGTAGGTTAAAATAATAGAAGAAATTAAATGAACATTTTCGTGGAAACGACCCATTTATATGTGTAAATGTTTTTTTTTCATACATGTTTGTGTTGGACCTTACCTTACCCTAGCATTCACTACGTGGATAATAGGGCTTATTAATATGTGAAACAATTTCTCAAATAGGAATGTGAATTTATGGTACCAAAAGGAGGAAAATAATTATATTTCAATTTGGCATTTCAGTGAATAATCCATTCTGGAAAAACTAATCTGTGATTTCATGCGAATAATTTTAATTAATAATAACGTAAATATACGCAGTTTACATTACTCGCTTGCCGCTACATAATATGCAAAGACTGCATATTTCGTTGATTAAATTTTATATTCAGTTTTTTTTTGTGATAAACCGGCATCTACTGGATTTTATATACGCTACAGCATGATTGCCCTTATTGCGAGAAACATTTACAATGAATATTATACGGAGAAAGATTGGCAATCACCGTTTATAACCATCATTCACTTAAAAGAGTAAAAGATTATGGATTTAAAGTGAAATTCATATTATGTTAGCACTGAAACACCTCTTCTATCTGAGATAGTTGAATCGTAATGCTTTATTTACGAAATTAAATGTTTTGGTATTCACAAACGATTAACTACTGTAATTCATACACGCTAGGTACTTAATTGCAGTTACTATATATATAGCGAAGAGATGGACGTTGATCTGGCCTAAAAGTGTTGTTATATGTTTAAGCGAAACTTAAGTAGACATTACGTTACTACAAAATTTTCGTTTTTAAGCAAGAATAAATTGTAATAAACTATACGTAGTAATTTTTTTTAGTTTATATATATTTTCATAAGTGAGAAATATAATTCGAATAATAAAAACAATAAATATATTCCAGTAGTTACTCTTTTCATCGAAGGTATAAAAAACCACATAGTGTGCTTCTCATCTGAAATTTCGATACATAACTTTAAAGACAAGCATGTGATTATAATAGCGATACTTTTTATTTATCCTATTTTTGGTACTTAAAATTTCATGACTTACTAAATAGTGTAAAATTTTTGAGTACAATTATGGATAGTTCACAAGCGTTGGAATTAGGTATCAGTATAAATGTTAAAAATTTTTTTAACAAATAAGGTATCGAATAAACACACCACCAAAACAAAATTTTAGTTCTTTTGCTGAACTATGATAAGCAGTGGAAAATGTATAGGTTTTACAGATAACGGATACCATCGATACCCAATGTTCAGAATGTTTAACCAAGTCATGAACAAACTTTTAATTTGCAAAATTTGTATATGTTCAAGGCTATTAAATGTAATCGTGAGTTCTAAATTTCAAAAAGCAATTTAATCGGTCTGAAACACTCAATACCCACCGAATGAGTAGTAGTAGTTTTTTGTGCGTTAGTTTCAATCACCAATAATTATAAATATTTTGCAGCACTTCTTCCCCAAACAGAAAATGAATAAATAAAAGAACAAGAGTAAATTATGGAGAGGTTGTGTTTATCCACAACCACTCAATTTAAGTCCACTCAAGGGTTTTGACTCAGAAATTCCAAATATTTATGTGCAGAGAAAGTAATAGGTTTAGAAAGTTGCTGTTGATTGTCGAATATTAATTATCTTTTCAGCCGTAGTTAAGAAACCAGAGTGTATTCAACGTTTCAGCAGTGATATTCGTAGGTACACACATTTAACGTCAATGCCTATCTGCGTGTTACAGACTCAAAGACGACGGAGTTGTAAGGGCGACCTTGAAACGTGCATAAAATACGGTGTTGCCACAACCGCCACAACGGGCCAAGCACTAACTAGCATGCAGGATTCCCGCCGATCCATTGTTACTATGGGATTATAAGCGGTGAACATGTAATTGCATTGTTGGAAAGTCTGTAGCGAAGTTCAGTGCATATTTATATCTGAGTATCACATGTTTTGAAGTCTAGCAGTCTCTGAAAAGACCGTGTCTAGCTGTGTTGGAGAGCTTCGAAACATTGTTTTCAATGATTATGGTGTCAAAACAATGACATTCCGACCTTGTTTGAAGTGTGTTTTCTTTCCATACGTTGGCACAATGGGCTTGTGTGGAATAGCTTTCGTAAATAATGATCTGTTTACGAATACGTTGCAACGCATTTGAAGTGTGAGGTAGGTGGCATCCTTAAGTTTCATAATTGGCTTCTTTTTCTAGTTGAGCTATGTATAGAGACGATTATTAATAAAGGGAAAACTTTGACTATTTGCTGGGTTTCAACGCACGTTCAGCTTACTAGAAGATTACTGGCTTTCGCTTGTACGTGGAGCTGTTACCCTATTTGACTTAGTCAATAAGGATATCTAGGGACCTTTTTTTTTCACGAAAAAATTTTGCCTCACTTTGTTTTGGTACCTTACGTGCACTTCTGCTGTTCTTCTTCATAGCCAGTGATTAGATATTTAACTCTTACGAGCGTTGGGATTCTACCGTCAAATCACAGACGTGTGGCGTTGCAGGAACGTTGTTGTAATTGGCTCAGTCAAATCATACACAGATCTTTACAAAGACACGCAGCCAATAACCATGAAGCACAATTGCAGATGTACACGTAAGGCAGTCAAGCAAACTGGGAAAAAATTCTTTTCGCAAAAAGAAAAAAAAGAGGTCACTAAGGATACCGCTATTGTAATATTTGATGTCTGCTATTTTGTCTGCAGACAACTACATTGTGTCCGACGCACGTCACCCAATCACACGTGTTGCAATTAACTACAGCGTATTCAAGGGTATGTCGGCACAAAATACGTACCATTGTCTCTAGCTATGTGTTAAGAGGCTGCGTCACCACTTTTGTCAATACTAATCATTTTCGTTTAGTAAATGAATAATGTGACGAATAACCGGCAATGTTTATTTATAGAAACATTCCATTTTACCATTAAGTGCATATAATTGGATTTAACCGGTACTGGGAGGTATTTAATGTTTACTATTTGGTGAGAGAGCAATTTTGTGTTAAAAGTTAAATTAGCTTAATTATTTCAAAAGTACGCTTCAATTTTTCTAATACAATGTACATAATGATAGGTAAAGTAATTAGTTATGCCTCTATTGAAATATTTTCTATCAAATCTTGCCACATTTTTTTATCAGGAAGGAACATAGAAAAATTCATCATTATAAGTGACGCAAGCTCTTAAGATGAGGAGCAAACATTCAAAACCAGACATGTCCAAAAATCCAGATAATTAGTAAAATGCCCTTTCTAAATAAATAAGACGTGTTACATACGAGTGTTAACTCAGACTCCATAAATACACAGTCTTATTGAAATGGGTATGTTTATTCTCAGTGAGTACTATAAAATATAATGTTTATTGACTATTTTCTACAACTAGATAAGGTGGACATGTCTGGTTTTGAAAGTTTGCTCCTCAGATGTCCTTATGACGACACATTTCTAGTGATCTCTTAATGCGGTGGAAAGGAAAAAAAAAAAAAGGAAGAACGAGACTGCATTCAGGTGGCAAGGTAAGAGAGTAATCCACGCGAAATTACCATTCCCATGTGTTGCGTGAGACGGGGATCGACCTGCAGCGACTTGTGGGCGAAGCTTCGTAAGGGGGAAGGGAAAGGGGAGGATTTGTGGTGAGTGGTTGGAGGGTAAGAGGAAGGGTTGTGGGGGTTAGGGGAGAAGATTGCCTCATCGCCTGACGCGTGAGTTGCATGCCGGGCTGAAAACACCGCGGGCCTACGAACGCTTAACGTTTTATATCTGCGAGAAGGCATCGGCCGTTTGCGTGCAGGGGAAAGGGGGATTGTTTTGTAGCCGGGATACGCCGCTCTGCAGAAATTACTTTGGGCTTAATACGAGGCTAATAGCGCTGGCTTGGCCGGAGGAAATTAAACTGTTCGACACATCAGTGAAGTAGCATTTTAAGATAAGAAAACGTTATTTGTGACCGTAGCCCAGAAAATTTAGTGTATAGGGTGAAAAAATGTGTTTTTATTAGCACGTAAAGAATAAAAAATTGCTCTTCGGGATGTTGGAGGGTTATGTTTTAGATAATGAAATGTTAATTGTTTAAAGTTACTGAGATAGTAAATACTTATATAAACAGGCCTATGTTAGGCAAAGCAGCAAAAGTCGGTTGTAATAAAATTTCTTAATTATTGCAAATAAATATCGTAAGTTATCAGTCGCAATAAACCGAAATTGTGAACTGAAATACACGATGTCCAGAAACATCCGTGTAATATGCACACCGCGTGAATACTCGGCTAAATAAGAGACGAAATTGTTAGTGACAGAATATTGTATGACATTTACACGCTCAATTTGGCAACACAGCACGGAGCAAAACCCATCTTCCGCTCTAATTCCGGGTATTATTTTACGTATGTTAACGTACAGTAAACGTAGAATAATATATGGACTACAAGGGATCTAGACATACGTCCGTAATATGATGGTCATAACGGTACGCCTAGAGGGATATAAGTAATACGTCTGCAAAGCGCAAGAGAGGACTTAATTCATGCTGTTTTGCCACATTGAGTATGCAAAATGGCATCGTACAACATTTTACCATTAACATTTTCGTCTCCAATTTAGTCGAGGATTCGAGTGACGTGCTTATTATACATACAGTCATTTCTAATCACCCTGTGTAATTTTTTTTTTAATAAATACAATTTAGTAGGCCAAACAGGGCATTTTATCTGACGTAATACTAAAACATTTTCATGAGAATAATAGTTCAGTATTTCTTATCTATTTGTGTTGCCACAGCAATTAACTCCAATTCAGCTTATGTTTGTGCAAATGAAATTGTTTGGAAATTCTTTAAATCGTAATTTTCGTACGAGTGGATATTTTAAATATGCCTGCGGCATGTAGAGGTTAGCAGGTCAACGGAACAACACAGTTCACTGATGCGTTTGGATATATACCATCTGTGCAAGTCTCTCGTGTTGATTGGAGATGGTCTGCGTGCAAACTTGCTAATTGAGTTAGCTCCCCGCTCTTTGCTCAGAGAACTGAGGGCCATGGCCCCAAGTCATAAAGTTATCAAGGCTAGACCTGGAACCTCGTTGTCTTCTGACAGCACTAGCAGTGTTCCACTGACAGCCTCCGAGTCTGGTGTGTAGCCCTTGGCTATTTAAACACTCGCGAGAAACATTGTCTACGTAATCATCAAGTTACCCCAAAGACGAAAGGTACGTCACGTAAGAAATGCAAAGCATGTTGTCGAAACCTTATAATTCTAGCAATATGTAGTATACTGCATTAAAAAATATTTAAATTAATAGGCACTCAACTATCAAGATTTAAAATTCATCTTCTTTTCAAGCCTACAAATTAGATTATCGTAATATTATTAACCAGGATATATTACAACAATATTAAAACTGTTTACTGAGGTATTTCTGGTTATGAGTACCGTAAAAAAGTACATATGTTCAGTTTTATGACATGTACCACCCCAGTCAATTTTTCAACACTTATTCAATGTGATCGTGTATGAAAACTGTGTAAAAGTAATTAAAATATACATATAATTAACACACAGTGTTAGTTAGTAATTGCTATTCAAAAAACAGTAGTAACCGAGCGCAGAGAAGCAGCGGTTAAGCACTTGCCTCGCATTCTTGATGACCCGGGTTCGACTGCTGGGTCCGGCCATAACTGATTCCAGAGTTACAGGGTTTTCCTAAATCAGTCAAGGCGAATGCTGGAATGGTTTCTTAAACCGACTCAGCCCGATTCCTACCCCCTTTCACGCTGTAAGGCACATAAAGTGACGAAATAGATAAATTTTTTTAAAAATGTAAGTCTCATTTAATAGGCGGTGATTTCGTAGGTAATTTTATAATAGAAACATCAAGACGTTACTGTTATATCTCATCAAGTATATTTATTTTTATTCATTTTTTTAAGTTATAGATGAGAATTTATTTAATTTTTAAGAAATCCTAATTAATTAAGCAGTGGCAAAGCACTTAACTAGGTCAGAAGGGAGAGCTAGGGTTGTAATATAAATAATTAAATTACATGCAACCAACATTATATGTCCACATTGTGTTACAAATATACATTTTTTTAATGCATAGCTTCTTTCTGGTTTCTTTATACCGGAATTCGTTGTTTATGAAATAACGATTATAACTCAAGTCTTAAATACTGTATTGAATTTCACATAATACACACTTTAAATAAGCGTATATAGTGTAACGAATCAGCGTTCCCGAAGGCATTGGGCTGAGCGGCCTGGCGTGCCATGCCACCTCTCCCTCTCCTGCTCACTACATAGAACCCTGGTACGAGGTGGCGGACTGCGCCCCTCCTCCTTCCCCTCCTCTGCTCGCTACCTGCAGCTCCGGCCACGGGACGGTGTACTGCGTCCCTCCTCCCTCCCCCTTCCCGCTGCTCGATACCGGCCCGGCGGCGAGGCGGTGGACTGTGCCCTATCTCCTTTCCCCAATCGCCGGCCCTGGCGATGCAGACTAAGCAGGCCTAACTGACGTCACTGGCGTTCTGAATTGGCGGGCACCTGTCAGTCATCCGGGATAAGCATTCAGCTCGGACGTAACTGAATGTTACCTCAACACCTATAACGTCCAGCTTACATAAAACAGCATGGTCGGCGAGCTCTGCGAATATTCTGGGGGGTCGTCACGGGCGACTATAAATACTGGCCCACTGCGAGCATAGACGGAGTGATTGCGGCGCTTAGCTGGTGAGTGTTCTCTGTAGACTTGGTAACGAGGGACGAGGCAGGATCAGCAGATCGAGGAGAGGCTATGAAGGTGTGGACGATGGTGACACTCTTCGAGTGGTGTGAGGTTAAACTGTAGCTGTGCATAGTGAGACATTTCGAAATTGAAACTTATGTGGTCGGAGGACTGATTTGAGAGAGAGAGAGAGAGAGAGAGAGAGAGAGAGAGGGAGAGAGCGAGCGAGCGAGACGTTATTAATTATACACTAAAATAGAAAATCAAGCTTTTAGTGAGATTACCTGTACATAATATCTGTAAGTGTTTTATTGAAAAGAATGAAACGCATGTGCTGTATACTTAATGTAGAGCGTTTATAGACATTATAATTAAATTATGAAGTTAAATTAAATTTATTTATTTAATAATTTAACCCCTCCATCCCAAACGAAGCTGGCTGCTCCCAGTTTAGTAAAGTTGCTACAATACACGTTTTGCGATCAACATTTATTTTATTTCTTCAAAACATTTTCGTTTGTTGCATTTATAAATTATCTTATGCTGCTACTGATGTCTTTATTCGAATGTAAATTTCAGGCTCCGCGAATGCTGCTGCTATGAAAATTAAATGCTGTGGGTCATTTTTGTGTGTTACACGCAACTGTGTGTGTCTCTCTCAGGGCTATATGTGTGTATTATATGTTTATACAAAGGCGTAATATGTAGTAATATATATTAATATAACAATCCAGGACGACGATCATGGAAGTGGTGTTCATAAGGACGAATAATTAACATTCCGTACTACTCTTCAGCGAACAGGGGTATCTAGTGAAGGTCTTACAAAGCTGGAAGACAGCAAGAACTTCGACTACATTTTCTGGGACGATCTGAACGAATTTGTTGATTGGCTGGGACGTTCGGTTGCTTCGCAAAGAGTTGGAGTGAATGAGTAAAGATATTTTGGTCAGCGCTTAACATCTAGGTCTTAAGCGCTGGTGAGGGATGGCATGATGTGAGTACGAAGTATTGCTGGAATGAAGGAGCAGGGGAAACGGAAGCCGAGAAATTCCGCCGACCAGCGGCATCACCCGGCACGACTCCCACATGCGAAAATCCACGGACCACCACGAATCGCCTTGGTGGCAGGCGAGTCCTCTAACCACGGCATCAATCGCGGTCCCCGCAAAGACTTAAAAATTACTCTCACACCAAGTTAGTTCCATAACTTAATAATGGAGGATGTGTACTATATAATACATATAATTTTTATTGTCGTATATTGACCATTTATTATTTTCTATGTTATATATGAAGAGAATCAACTGTAAACGCAAAAACTTTTAAGTAACATTAACGTGATGATTTTAACACACTATAAATCATTGGTCCAACCTTTCTAAAGTTCAAATAAAACTACTATGCAATGTGTCATGACTGTCAGCTTACTAGCACACGAGATTACTTGTAGGCATAAATAGTTTACTTTTTCATGTACAAACATTTGTAGGCTAAATCCTGTTCACTATACATAGGGACTAACTGTTTGTTTGTGTTTAAGTTTAGCTATCCAGAGATAGAAATTTGTTTTACTAGACCTAATATTAGCTGTAAATTGCATTCCATAAATTACTTACCCTATGAAAATTAATGCAAAATTAAATATGTAAAAAATGCGTATATTACACAACAATCGCACATTCTCCTGTGCTGAGTTTAAAGGTCTAGACATGTGTAAAAATTGCACTAAATTTTTTTGAGAAATATATCCTTAAGAACTGCTAACACATACAAATTTAATAAATATAATAAAAATGTCTACAGAGTTTTAATGGAATTTGATACAGAAGAATCCAGTGTTGTGTTCTAAGCTAGTGCCATTTTCGGGTTAGTAAAGAATCTTACGTTACTTTACCATAAATATAAGCAAAAAATAAACATACTTATAAAAATACAAAGGGATCACGTATTCATATTCTCTGCACGCTCGACAAAGAGATTGAAATATCTTATACTCTGTTTTGGAACAGTTCATGTGAATTAATTACCTGCCTTATGTAAGATACTAAAACTTCAGCTATGGACGGTTCTTTGGATGTTGCAGTATATTTATTACGTAACTAAGCATATAATCAGGAAAATAAATATGTTACCTTACAATATATTTGGCACAATACATGGTCTTCAGTTTCGTCTAAGGCTGTCTACAAAATTATTTTAGCCCCTTTGAAATTCTGTGGTTTAAGCATTACTGCATTAATTAGTTAAAATGGCATATGGTATAAAAATAAATCACTCATCACAGGATATTTGTGTAAAATTAGGATTAAAAGGTCTAAAATTTGTTTTCCTTGATCAATCGATATGCTTATATACTAGCGAAATTATAGTTCATACTTCCCTGCTTAAACAGTAAAAGACTTCGGCTATTAAAAAGCAAGTAAATCACGTAAAATATTTCATGTAAAGCCTGGGTGCCGATTAAATATCGCTTTTTATAGATGCAACGCAAAATTTGAGCTGCATTGGAATTATACACTCGCGTAATGCCATAGAAGAAGCACTTAATTTGCTCTGCACTTGCGTTGCGCTGCGTCAGTGCAAATAGCAGGCGGCGATATTTAATCGGCTCCCTGAAAGGGCGGAAACGTTAAGGACGACACAGCACGCGAATCACTTATCACACTAGCCTCTAGGCGCACGTCAGTGAAATGGTGTGCAGTCTTCTCGCTGATGACCCGCCTCTATGAAACATAATGGGTGTTCAAGTGCGACAAATTCATAATTTCTATATTTATACGCAATAGTGTTAGATTTATAGACGCTACTTGTGAGTATAGTTTCCTCTCACAAAACAATTTTAGCTTTCATACACTGAAAAAAGAGTATAGTTATTGATACCACACTTATGTTAAAATAGGGACAACAAAACAGTTTGGTTGCTGGCACTACTCTGAACAGTTCCTTCAACCGATTGTTGAAGTAACTGGTTTGTAAAATCAACAAGGCTCTTAGTTCCATCTACAAAACAGATTGTTGAAGGAACTGTCGGGTGTAGTATCAATAAACAAACTGTTTTGTTGTCCCTATTTTAACAGAAGTATGGTACCTGTAACTATACTTTTTTCTTAGTGTAGCATTCTCATAGCGGTGAGACAAAGTCAAAATTTGCTTGCGCTGCTACAATGCATATAGTGAAAAGCAACTAACCTACTTGAATAAAATAATTCACTGTGCCATTACATCCCATGAGCTATGCAGTAAGGTATTTTAAAGACCATAATGTAATATTTTGAATTACAAAAAAATCGCAAAAGTGCAAGAAAAAAGTTGAAAACTCAGCAATTTTTTTAATTACAAATATAATTCACGGGATTTTTAAATAGTATTTTGTTACGTAGCCCGTGGCATGTTAGTTCACTGTGAATTATTTCGCTAACGTAAGTCAATTGGTTTTCACTATTTGCATGGGAGCAGAACATGCCAATTTTGACTGTGACACACCGTTATGAAAACACTACGCGAGTTAGAATTGTTTCGTAAGAGAAAACTGTACTCACAAGTATCGTCTACAAAACTAACACTATTTCCTACAAATATAAAATTATGACTTTATCGCACTTGAACACCCTAAGTGGTGACGTTATCGTTTAATGACGTAATTTGAAGACAATTGTGTATTGTACAAGACTATATGTTTTAAAACTCCTGTCCAAAAATTGTTGTACCTAAGGACCGCAAAAACTTCCATTTTCGCAATTATTCGCCAGAAAATTATATGCTTTAATGAATAGCGGCGAACCTGAAATGACGACACCCGTAACGGGTCCGCGGTGGCCGAGTGGCCAGACTACTCGCCTTCCATCAAGACGATGCAGGTTCGATTCCCGGAGGGTTCGGTCCCCTGATTTTCGCACGTGGGAATCGGTACCGGACGATGCCGTTAGTCGGCGGGTTTTCTCGGGGATCTTCTGTTTCCTCCGCCCTTTCATTCCGGCGCCGCTCCATACTCACCTTATGTCACCCCTCACCAGCGCTGAAGACCTAGTTGTTAAGCGCTGACCAAATATCTCTCACTCACGTACTCACTTTTTGTATGTCGGCACAATTGGATTATGTGAAATAGTTCCGTTGAAGAACCTGTTTACTGGCTGCAACGCATTTTAAGCGCTTGGCAGGTGGCGCCGTAAGTACCTATGATGGAAACGCCAGCCATTTATTATTAAAGTCAACGTTGCTTCCCTTGTTTCGTTGGTTTCTTATTACACTGAGTACTAGATTAAGAACACGCAGAGAAACCAGTAGCAATAACTCACTGTCTTCCAGGCGCTTTGCCGACCTGCAGAATCGGAATGCGTTTTGCGTGCGGAAGTCCTGCGCGCTGCCCGATACCACCGTAGCGTATCGCACTTCCGGTCGGCAATGACGTCACCTCGTAGCAGTCGTGCCTTATCGTCACGTGGTGGTTGGCGCGCCCTTCTCAGCAAGCACGACGCGAATGACTGCTCGACCTTTCCCGCCATGATTTGCATAGTGACAAGGGTTGATTGCCGCGAATATTTTTAGTGTGTGTGTTCATTGGCAACTTGAAAAATACAATTCCAGTACTTTTTCAGCAAAATTCTATAGCGGTGGTGCAGAATAAATAATGCTAACAGAAGCCACAAATGGGTGATTTTTCATTGTTGCTATCGTACCAGCTCTCGGGCGTACAGAAATGTAAACAATGCCATGTGTACTCTAGTAATTGTTAATTTTTTTAAACCACCTGCAGTTCCTTAAAGCGCGAAAATTATATTGTATATGAATCAAATATTTATAAACGCTAAACGTGAAGTTTTGAGGATCAACATTAGAGTGCAAGTAATTCTATAAAAATACATAGACTTAATTGTTTAACCATTGTTATAGTACCAGCTCTCGGGGCGTAAACAAAGCCATGTGGAACGTGAGACATTGGTTTAAACCGCCGCTTGTATTTCAAGAAATTCTGTAATTTGTTTCTGTTTTAATTATATAGTTGGCAGTGGTAAATGTGACGTTACTTACGTGTCAATTTCCTCACAGATTATAAAATACGTCCTAATAAACTTCAGTGTACCCAAACTTGTACGAACTATGACTCCATGACAATCCAAAGGAAAAGCGAGTACGATAAAATTGACGTCTTGTTGTTTCTGTTGCTGCTTATTTATGACAGTATATGCTGCTTATTTATGACAGTATAGACTCACTCCAAGTGAACAACTGTCGCAAAATAGGTATTTTAATAGGCGTGAAATTACGTGGCGCCGGATTTGATACGGGCGAATTTCGTCACGTATTGACTGCTCGAGGCTTTTGAAACCAGCTACTCAGTTTGGTTCCTTCGTATTACGTTAGGTTTTCTCTTGGCCTGGTTGCTGGCTAGAGAGGCAGCCTCCTTAAGCTGATTGGCGTTAGGCGTTTCCGCCGTGTTCCTGGCCAGCGAAGCCATTCTGCTGTTGTGTGCGACTGAGTTCGCTATCCTACAGGCTATTTCGTTTATGTATTCCTAGATATTCTGTGACACTAATTGAGTGCTTCCAGCGGTAACGCTGGAAACAATATTAATTCGCGCATGGAAAGAACATAACTTTTTAACAATGCATTTAAGTTAAATCACAATGTTTTTAGCTTTGTGTATGAATTTCTGGTAAGTATATTTCTAATTTTGAATTTAAACTTTAGTTAAGACTGAAGCATAAAAATCAGATGAGAGTAAAATACTTGGACAATTTTCGTATCTTAGTGGTATGCGAATAATGTGTTTTTACTTTACAATGACGACAAAGCAATACTTTAAGTCGGTATCGGGAAGAAAACTGACTGCGCTTAGTCATAACGAAAATGTGTTGACATAATGTTACAAGTAGCCGATATAACTATTTTTAATTACAAATTAACGAAAAATGTTATCCTTTCTCTTACATTCCAAACATGTAGAGTGTTAGTTTGTTTTAAAGAAGAAAACTGCAAAATATATTTCTTAGTTTTCGTAATAGTATCACGAAACAACTAAACTATTTTCCATTTTTTTTTCTTTTAAAAAGTCACATTCCAACAACCAACCCATTCTTTATTTAACTAAACACACGAAGCTAAAAAAACACGAAGATATCACTTTTTTTTTTAAAGTTATTTGAAGATTTTGTGTTTCAGTATATAAATATGTATTTTTTTTAATTATTTAACCTTACATCACAAATATTGTCAAACTTTAAGTTAATTTACTGGAGATCAAAATATTAAAACATTGTAGGTAACTGGCTTGGATCTCAGGAAGACTTTGAAAAAAATTCTAAGTATTCGGTTTTACTCAAACAGGTGTTTAAAAATACAGATGAATTTGGAATCAAAGGACACACATTACGAATTTTTTATTTAAAGGAAAATTGAATTAAAATTTTTTACAAACAGAAATCTTTAGGTTAAAGAAAATTATAAAATATGTTTTATTAATTTTCGAGAGTCACCCAACCTATGACAATATTATTACGGAACAGCATAGGTGATAAATAAAATTACCTCACGGAAACTTAAATAACATTTTCTGTTTACGCCTCTGCGCAATGCGCAATTGTTACACATAATTTGGATGTCAACTTTTTTTTAATAATAAATTTTCGGATTTCTTTAAGATGATTTTATAATTTAAACGTGTATCTATCTTCACGTCTCAATGTAAAAAAACGCACATTGTGTATTTCGGTAACTAGATTAATTTAATTTGTGTTTTTATTCGTATATACAGGCATATACACATACACATACATACATGCATACATGCATCCATCCATCCGTACCTACATACATACCTACATACCAATATACATAACTACATACCAATATACATGCCTACATACCAATATACGTACCTACATACATACCTACACATATACCTCTACACACACACACACATATATATATATATGTGTATATATATATACACCTACGTACCTACATGCATACCTACATACATACATACACACACGCATGCACACGCACACACACATACATACATACATACATACATACATACATACAGCAAATGTGGGGCTTTTAGTGGAATTTTTTATCGTCGTTTCGTTGACTAATTTAAGATAGCTTCTCTTATAAAACTGCTGATTTATAAATGAATGAATGAATGAGTTACAGCCTATAAATATTCGACGTGTGTGTGTGTGTGTGGATATGCATTTGACGGAGGACTTATTATTGAAGTTAGGTTTGTATGGTGTTGTAAGTGTATATTAATGCCGTCATGATTTGTCATCTTCTGCAGTACCCTCACTTATCATCCTTACTGTATTTGCTACTCGTAACGCTGTGCTGTGTACTTTCAGTGCAAATTAAAGCCCCGTCTAGTCAATTTGGTGGCGACTGATAACTATCCTTAATCCCTGATCGTATACACAGTTGAGTACTGGAGACATTAAGTAGGCGCCAGTCTGAGCACGCCTCCCTTACGATCGCCCTGAGAAACACCTGAATATGCAAACATATTGAAGGATGAAACAATATTCTTAAATTGGCCAAAAACTTTCAATTAAGCTAGCCTGGCACAATTGCCTCTCAACTGGCTCGATCTAATCTTAAGATTACGCCGGATTTCTCCCCTGTAAAGCTTCTTCTCGGAGAGAGAACAGTGCAACCGTCTGCTCGCTTCGGGAAATCAGAAAGGAAGGAGCTATTTCAGAAAAATCCTACAACAATGCAAAAATTGTGGCTCTGGCCCACAGAGATGAGAAACGCATGGAGAATGCGGTTTCCAGAACATGCAGATCTCGCATACATACAGCAGAAAAACAAACAGTAAAAATATGAGAGCGGTAGTTCCGAAACATAATTAAAATAAAAATTATTATGACAACATTTTAAAAATTGCTTTGATTATGAAATATTATTCAGGTTAGGTTGAAAATCAGAATTAATGTATAATATTTCATAAAGTCCAAAATGCAGCAATCAAAATATTACGTAGAACAAAAAATTACAAGAGGCCAATTAATTAAACTGTGATTCAATTACAGTTTTAATTGCAGTTTATTGTTTCCCGTGGAAGTTGATGCAGGCCGAACACAAATAATATTCTGTCGTGGGCGTCATTAACAATGGACAACATATTACTTGAGATATAAGGGTACAGTGAAATATATCTGTCAAACATGGATGGTTCACTTACGGACGTACTAGCGATAGCAAAAACTATAATTCCTTTCACAGTAAAAATTTTTTTAGCTAACTTTGTCTTATACAGAGTCAGTAGATTGAGCAGCACCCTTATAATTTCAGTTATGCTAATGGTTGCTTGCATTTTCAGTATTATAGCTAAACTTAATTTCTGTTTTATTTGCATTATTTTAATTAAAATTGTAGTTGAAAACGATGTCGCGTACAATATAATAAACGGGTTTTTTTTTGTTTGATTATCTCTATTATACGTTTCAGTGTCTTTATGGTACACAGGTGAAAAATTTGCAATAAATCTTGATTTTAATTTGCAACTTCAACGAACTGCAACTCATTGGTTAGGAACAATCGATGTGTAATTTGGTTTCCTGAGAGCAGAACGAAATTCCCACGTTAGTCATGAGTGTCATTAGTGTAATTAGTGCGCGTACAACGGGGGCGTTAATTGAACTGGGTGAGTGGGCTGTGCACATTACTGGTTCTCGTGAGTGCAACCCATCGAAAGTGAGGTTCAGTTTGTTACGGTGCTTTTGTATCATTTGCTGCAAATGACCGGCTGACTACTCCAAAGGAAGAACCTCTACAGAAGATAGTCATATACGTAGATATTTTTGAGAGCTTTTTTTAAACGTGACAAATAACCTTAAGTGAACAATTTCTTTGCTCATATCAGACAAAAATATGTAAATTCATGGACAATCATACAGCCTGAAAAACAGATCTTTAGACATAAAAGAATTTCAGAAACATTTAGGAATTCAAACAACATCCATGGCCTAAGTTAATACATGCAAATTTAAGTTTTTGACGATGCATTCTTAAAGGAAACGAAAATTTTCGCAAACATAAATAATATCAAACTATAGAATCTTGGAGGACTGAAATAACATCCAACTGCAGTTCCAGGCAATCATTCAGATACACAAAAACTAGGTTTTGATACAAAAATGAGAAAAGAATATAGGTCGTTTCGTAGTGTAAAACTAAAGCTTCTTCTTGAAAAAGGAAAAAAAAAATTGGATTCTTCAAACATATTCCTACACCCAAATCGCATTGTTAATGTCTTACTTCTAGAACTCCAGGTTCGTAAGAACACTACACGTAAAGAAAACGGAAATAATAAAGTCAACTTTTACGTCTATCGACACACACAGAAGTAATGTTCTAAGAATTTGCCGATACATCTGGTTGCTGCCGTTTCCCATCTGGTCACTTGATCACACTCTTTTCTCAGCCACTTTCAAACACTGCCCAGGAAACAGTCCTTCCAAATAAGCTCAACCATTATCTTATTTGTCCAAAATGTAATATTTACGTTCAAAATAAATCACAGATTGACACTTTCTTCTCGTACGTGTTTGAAAATAGAAAATCTTAAAAATCAATACAAATAAAATGCCCTATCAGTACGCAATGTCACACATTTCCTCTTCAATATTTACGAACACTTACAATAAAATTTGCACACGTGGCACAGTTTGGAATGTCACAGAACTGTCTCTTAAAATTAGTTAATTGTCTCCATTCTATTCGCACTCACCCATGAACCGTAAGAAACTATATTCCTAAACAGCAAAAGTTCACGTCTCCTTGTAGATTTAGGAAAGGACAATATCCTAATTCTTAGTTCATATCCGTTTCATGTTTTGATCTTACACAGAATATTCATAAAATATAACCGAATTGTTGAGTAAGTGTGCCGTTTATTAGCTGTAAACAATTTTTATTTGCATATTTCCAGCACGTGTTTTATTATTTCTAATATGAGAGTAACTTATTGACTGAATTTAACCTTTATTATTAATTGAAGGGTACAATAACTGTTAATTTTCATGCAGTATTTCTCTGCTAGCCGACTACAGATTATTTTCACGTCTCCGAGTCCAGTCAAAGCGACCACAGGCTCACTTCACGGGCTAGCTCGCCAAGACACTATCAGCTTGTAATGCTACCCACAGCAAATACTGTATGTGCTTGCATGCATTGTCCTCACAGTAGGGAAGAGACATTATCTTCCATGCGCGTCCTTACGTTAGCGCAATTTGTACAAGCCTGCATTTCAGCTCGACTAAAGACATAAAAAGTAACCTTTGCACCTCCTTGCTTTCTTCATCCTCCCGCACGTAGCACGCACTGCGCATGGAGCATATATTCTTTCAGACCCTTTTTAGCACTCTTTAAACATCGCATGCCATATGTTGGCCGCGTTCTAAATTAATTAGCGTCACCGCATTGTGGAAGCCTCTCCTCAAGAAGCGTGACGTATCTTGGAATTGCTCCTGCTTGTATGTAGATTTTAATCTTCGGGACTTAGTGCCCCTGATTTGTTATTGTTTGTTTTCACGTCATGTAGTGTAGTTCTATTTTGAATATAAGTGAGTGAATTTTTGAGGCAATTGTTACGATATTTAATTTTTTGTATACTTCAAGATGCAAACCATCGAGTCGACCCTCCGTTGGTATAGGTTTACCCATCGCGTCCGCGCTGATACGCCCTGTTTTGTTTCGTTAAAAACTAATTTTAATTCTCCACTTCACTTTTATTCGTTACAGTTGATGGTCCAATAATCTGATAATTCTACTTTTCAATTTCAATAATACTTCAAGAATAATCCAACTTCCCAACTTCTCAAAGTTACCACCGATTAAATAATATTACAAGTATACTATGCCAACTTACATTTACATTCAACTTGTACTTTCTCTGCACTTCTACTCGCCGCTACGTTCTACGTTTCAGCTAATTTCTACGTCCCTGCGTCCAGTTGTTTGAAAAGTGGGATCCACTTTTTACACGTTTAATATATTTCTCAGCTAACAAATATGTTGTTGGTGTCCATTTATATGTACATCGCATTATTTCAAACGTTTATATGGTCGATTGCATTAAACCCCTTCTGTTTATTACATATTTTTATGTTTTCGAAAATGTTCTATGACGTTACTGAAACGCAGAGTGGGAGAATAAAAGACTGAGCGACTTAGCATATTTAATGTCGCCAGTTGCACACTAGCAATAAATGAGTAATTCGTCTGCAAACAATTTCAGCGTAGCAAGAAAAATAATATTTAAATTAATTTCACCAGTAGCTGAAACCTTCAACTGTAGAGGAAAGTATTGTTATTGGTTGCTTGATTAAATTAAAACGGCAGTGCTCCCTTGCAATTATTTTATAATAAACAAATCTAATGTGGTTTATGTGTGGGAAGATTTACTTGGCTACTAAATTTATTACATACACTTTCAGTACATGGTCCCGTTTTCAGCTAATCTCGTTTTTAAAGGCACTATTTTACGAATTACGTCATTAATTTAAACACCGGGGCCGCTGTTGGTGCAGTAGGTAAAGCACTTACATTCAACCAAGGCGATCTGGGTTTCTATTCCCGGCGGGGTCTATCCCTGGACTTTCGCATGTGCGAATCGTGACGTACGATGCCACTGGTGGGCGGGTTTTCTCGGGGATCTCCCGTTTCCTCCACTATTCTCATTCCGGCACCTTTCCATTGTGGAGCCTCATTACACGACATATTTCAAGACAAGCAGATGTCTACGGGCTTCCAGCTGTAAGTATTCATCCTTCGCGTGATACCCTCGCCCTCGATTATCCTCCTCATACGGTATTCAAATTATAAGTTTGGTAATAGCTATCGTGAGGTAACTCTTTAATCAACCTCATTCAGATAACCAATTAAAAAAGAACCTAAAGTACTGTCTCAAATCCTACTATAACCTCCCCGAGATAAAGTGATACATTGTATCGTTTCGCCTGTTCGCATTCCATGCATGCCATATGGTAACAAACATTGATTTTTTGGCCGTTTCTGCTCTAAAACTAAATTGATCGTTTACTTCCCTTCCAAGCAAAAACTATATCTGTTCAAATTTGCGTAAAATGTAATTGCCATATTGTTAGAAATCTTCTTTAGCTGCCAATGAAACTTATAAAACAAAAACTAAACAATACAAAATGAACTATTATCTATCAAAGGCGTACTGGGAAGTGGATATTACAGCCAGTGAGAGACCTTGTCACATGCAGTGTTTGTCTCACTTGACAGTTTATAATGGGAAGAATATACATACACATGGGCCTCTCTGGTGGGGGGGATGGAGGGGACATGTCCCCTCCAAAAATTCCTTGTGGAGGGGACACAGGGAACAAATATTTATATGCTGTTTGTTTCGGCTGTGGTTGAGTGTAAGATAAGGCATTGTGCCTCAAGAGTGAACTTCAATTTTCCAAATAACAAAAATACACAAATTATTTTATGCTATGATTTATTGCACGAAGGTTTTGTAACCTATGTAATTCAACCTATCCCTTTACTTTATTCACACAATCACACTTTAAAATGTTATAGATATATTTTCAAAACCTACTTGCCAGGATAACATCAGCATTTGGTACCCCTGCTAACTTGTTTGTTTTGTCCTGTTTACCAACAGCTCATTTGGCAGTTTGTGTTGTTACTGATTAGTGATTCATGATGGATAAATTTGTAGTGAAAACAAAACGTAAATATGGTGAGTTTCAAGATGATTCAACCTGCTTACCTTCTAAAACTGACACAACTGAATCTCAATCTGAACAGGTAAATGTTTGTCAGAATATTGTGTCATACACAGAGTTAAAAGACAATAATTTTGTGTCCAGTAGTTGTAGCAGTATCACCGATGTGCCTGAATCATGGTTGCATAATCCACAAATGTCAAAAGTTGTTGGCACGTTCCATGCACCAAATCAACCGACTGTCTTGCCAGAAGGCCGTACCCTTTACTTTCAAGTATCTTGGTTCAAGAATTTCAAATGGTCGCATGTCCAACAGAATGTTAATGGAGTTACGTGCTTCTATTACCATCGTCATTGCCATTTGTCACATGATAAACTGTTGGTTAGGAAAATGGAACATTCTTTTACTGCAGTAGGTTTCAAAAATTGGAAACATGCCCTTGACAAATTTCGTACACATGAGAAATCAGAATCACATATGCAAGCCACCATGAGTTATCGGCAGTTGCAATAGCCCATTGAAGTACAACTCTGTTCCGCTAAACACAAAGAACAAAAAGTAGCTACTGAATGTCTTCTGAAGATATTTGGTTCTGTCCGATTTCTCGCCAGGCGAGGTTTAGCGCTTCAAGGACATGATTCAGACAGTGGGAATTTGGTAAATTTATTGAAACTAAGAGGTGAAGACCTTCCTAATTTACAACGGACAGCAAAATTATGAGAGACATTCGTCACTGCTTCTATACAAAATGAAATACCTGAAATGATTGCAAATTAAATTGTAAGGTATGTGTGTAACAAGATTCGGTCACATGAAACACCAATTTTTTTCTATTGTTTGTGACGGTAAACGTGTCATAAGTGGAATAGAACAGTTAAGTATATGTATTCGTTTGGTTGGTGATAATTTTGAACCACACGAAAGTTTATTTGGACTGTACAGTATGACAAAAACATCTGGAGAGGCAATTGCAGCAATAATTACGCAGCTTTCACTCAGCATGTTAAGGGGACAAACATACGATGGTGCGGCGAATATGAGCGGCAGTAAGAAAGGTGTGCAATCATTCATGAAGGAAAAACAATCTATAGCGTTGTTTGTACACTGTGGAGCCCACTGCATTAATTTGGTCACTAAATAATGCTGTGATGCTTCTGTGACTGCAAGAAATGCCATGCACTGGGCCCACGAGCTTGGTGTATTGCTGTGCAAATAAATAAAAGCAAAATCAAAATTTATCAACATCACTGAATCCATAGCCGAAGGCCCTGTGACCAATGCTGGTAAGATAAAAACCCTTTGACCTACTGGAAGGTTTTACAGAGGGTCACAAACAAAATAAATTCTGGACAGGTATGATATTGTATTACAAACTCTAGGTGAGCTTGCTGCAGAAGAAACCAGCAGTTAAATTCTAGCGGCTTGCTTACGGTGTTTGAATCAGGGACAACAGTACTATGATTATTGCTAAGACAGAAAATAATTACCACACTCGAACTTCTCAACATATCAGGCCGTCAACAAACTGTGGCAGGTCTCATGAAAACTGTCGATGTAACCACTGTGACTATTGAAGGATTATGGAAAGAATAGGTTTTCGATGTGATTTTGAAGGAAGCAAACAATAAAGTGGCTGAAAATAATTTACAGCCTATCCTAGTTCCCAGGTCAAAGAAACCTCCAAGCCGTTACACAAGTTCTGCAGAATCATTCACTTCTGGAACAGTAGCCTATGTCAACATTACCGTAAAGAATATTATGCTATCATGGATGCAGCACTACAAGGCTTGTGTGTCAACGATGCTCAAAATGTACACAAGCAAACGGTGCAAGAAATGCGATCCTTGTTTAAGAATATTGAAAATTTGGTTCGTACTGATCGTAGTGTCCAGTTCGTCTTGCAAAGCAGAGCGGAGTTTCAGTTCATTACGCCGCATGAAAACATACCTGAGGATCAGTATGATACAACAGAACTTGAACCATGTGGCAATTCGCCAAGCACATCAGGATCTACTGGATAACTTGAATCTTTGTGATTTGATGGGCAAGTTCATAGCAGTAAATGATCACTGGAGAACCATATTTGGTACAAGTTGTTCATAGACCTTTACTTTGTGAAAAACATATTGATATTTTGTGTTATACAATATTACAATATTATAATATCTAAAAATTGTTCAAGTGAAGGTATTGTTATGTATTATTTATATGCTCTTACTTAAATACTAATATAAGGGACAGATAATTATTTCAGTGCTCAACCTGTTTGAAAGACAAATTTATTTATGTATTATACATTATATTTGGATATTTTTACTTCTATTCGCCCCTAAATTGTCTTACCAGAGAGGCCCATGATACATACATCATTACAAGAGATGGTATACCGCGAATTTTTTGTGTGCCAACGTACCCTTGTAAACACTTCAGTTTCTTGTGACATGTACGATTGGGATATATAAGTCTGACACAACGTAGATGTCTGCAGACCAATAATAGGAAAAAAATATTACAATAGCTGGATTCTTATTTTCTCATTCAAATAGGGTAACAGGTCCACTTACTCGCGAATGCCAGTAATCTTATCATAAGGTGAAAGTTTGTTGAAACCCAACAAACAGTCAAGTTTTCCAGCGATAAACAATCATCCCTATACTCATTATCTAGGTAACCGCCTGCCCAGGTAGCCGTGTGGTGTGTAGAGCTTTGTCAGGATTAGTCAAAAACAGTTCACCACGTTTGAATGCTGTCTGGTTATGAATAGCATTCAAATAACGTTATATGCGTGTATACCAAATTCAAGTCCATTTCTACTAAATAGGTGTTTTTGCAGTCCTTTTTAGGCATGAAAATGTTCATAAAGTATAGGCATTAAAAATACTATACAGAATGTCATGTAATTCGCGAATACGGACTGCACCAAGCTAATAAGTGACCAAAACTAATCAGAAAATACTCTTTGGTAAAACGTCGTCGGACCCTTAGTTTACGAGAAAATTTACTTTAAACCTCCGAAAAACCACGGAAGTGGAAATGTGGGGTAAGGTTGTTCGTAGAAACGGACGGCACCACGTGAATAAGTGAATAAAACTGAGCAGAAAATACTCTTTGGCGAAAAGTGTCAAGTCCCTTAGTTTACGAGATATATCCAGAATGCCTGTGAGCGGGAATGAAGGGTAGGTTGCCCGCACTGCTATGTAATTTTGCTCGTCAACTAAGGGTGTGACGACTTTTTACCTAAGAGTATATTCTGCGTAGTTTTGGTCACTTATTAGCGTGGTGCAGTCCGTATCCGTGAATTACATGAAAGCCTGTATACTAGTCGTGAAATGTTAATGTCACCTTTAAATGTCGTCGAGAATACTATATGCCTGTTAAGTGACTTGCGCCTAGAGACTAAGGGAAACCGTGATGCGTGTGTTGTGCCATCCTTACAACTTTCACACTGCTATGCATCGAACACGTAAAATACATCCACCCAGGCGCCCACCTTAAACATTTACGTATAATATTAAGCACATTTTTTACAGCGTGCGTGGATGAGGCGACACGGAATATACTCCAGCTAGAAGCACTGGCTTGTAGCGACGTGAGTGTGGGTGTCGCAAGCTCGCAGTCCCAAGGACCTGGCCGGCTCCGGCGGTAGTAAAGGTTTTTTGCCCCCATCTTCCGGCCGCGGGCAACGAACAAAGGACTCGGGCACGGGGAATTTATGGGGTGGCGCCCGCCCGCGGGTCCGGTGATCTCATGAATATTGAAGCAACGAGAAGGTGGGTACGTGGATGTTGTGAGAGGAGGGGTGAAGGCCCCTGAAAATGGCCAACCCAGAAGTTACGGCGCAATAGACTGCGGTGCGCCCGTCACACTGTTGCTTCGGGAGAGTTTTACCCGCATTAGAGAGAGGGTCGGAAAGAAATAAAAGAAATAAAGGCGAAAGAAAAGAAAAATACTCCATCTTTGTTCTCTTCGGGATGCGGTGCGGAAACACGACTGTGTGAAATTAGAGCAGCACCAGACAAGTTACGCTATTTTCTGCTCGCTGTCCTTAGTTACTCAAGTGTTGAAATTGTAATACAGTCTCAGTCAGAGTGAAAGAAAGCGAATGCTTTTTCAGGAGTATCTTAAGATGGGGTCTCATCCCTTATTTTAAACTTACAAATAATTTTTTCATCATATTTTTAACCAGGTTACTAAATTCTGACACCGATTCGATATTTTCTTTAGAGATACTTTTTTTGCGCGGAGAGAGTTCTGCCTCAGTTTTTTTCAGTGCCTTATGTGCATATCAGCAGTCCTACCTCATAGACAGTAATTGGAAGTAATATTAAACTATCATTCATCTTAGGGTTCTGCCCACAAATCACAGACGTGCACGGTGTCGCACTAACCTTCTTGTGATTGGTGCAATAAAATATGAAATGCCTTTTAACAATGACACGTTGCCAATAACCATTAAGTAGAGCTGCAGATGTGAACATCACGAACTGGGTCAAAATTATTTTCCTACAAAATAGTGCCCGTAAGTATGATTTAAATTATATTTGACTAATTGCGTCACACAAATCGGTCAATTGTTATGAATTTATAAGTTGGTTGCAACTTTATGCATTTATCAAGTTTTCCGGGAAAACTTGTCCGGCTCTCCGCATCACCTCCTACCCGTCCCTGCACAATTGTAATATTTTCTGGTCGTACAAGTTGTAATTAAGAACCGGATCAAAATTTTGCCTATAGCGCCACATATTGCCAAGCCAGACTTGGAAAATTTTTCCTTCCACCTCCACTCACATAGGCACTGCTGATCATGCTACAGTAGTCTGCGAGGGTGTCACCCCGCTTGGGCTATCCTCACCATCAACTTGCCTTGATCAGACAGTTCTCAGGGCGTCCACCCAGTTGGACGGCGAGCAGGTCCCCTTCGATCAAATGGAGAAACCGGTGCATAACACAGTGGACCCCGTACGATCGGGTGGACCGGTAGCTGAGTACAACCGGCCTCGTATGATCGGGGGGATCGGAAGATAAGCATTCCCGACTCCGAGCCATCAACATTCGACCTCGGGGGCCAGTGAAATCAGAGAGCAGGTAGGACACATGGGCCCTCGTAGCAAGTAGGCTGTAGTTGTGGTAAGGTATTCTGATGAATACATTCAATAAGTACGTAAGTAAGACAGCCGGCGGGCCCCACAGTGGACCTATTCGACTTATTGATTGTCTCAGTAGGGTTACAGGCTCGGCAGGACATACTTTGTCCTATGTGAGCCTTTAGATATAGTTTTTCGTCTTGCCACAGCGCAACACACTCAGGGTTCCTTGTGCAGTAGCCAACAACAAGTTGCTAGCCTCGCATGTCGGTACCAGTTCATGGAGAGAGAGCTGATAGCCCAGCAGTGAGAGGTCCCAGCGGAATCTGCAGAAGCCCTCGTTAAGGCCACAATTAGTCAGCATGTGTTGAACCATGCCAGGCACTGCACAGTAAATACAATTCGTGCTCTCAGCCAGTCCGAAATCATGGAACTTAGCTTTGAAATTCCCATGTAAAGTTAGGATTTGCACCAGAGAATGGTCTAGCATCAGCCAGTTATTATTGAGCCGGTTGGAAAAACTTGACAATATACCTTAGGTCCATCGTCCCTTGGTAGAATAATCCCATCTCAGTTGCCATTCTCTGATGGTCGCCTCGTGGGCGAGTCTTTGAATATCGGGTGTAATACCGGCTTGTAGATTGATTCTAGCCAATCTACATCGTTCTTGGATTGTCAGTTCTATGGGAATGGCTCGTGCCAGGACTGGGAGAACATTGTTCGAAGTTGTCTGGTAAGCTTTAGTAACCCCCAACAAGGCTGCACATTGTGAATCTTGCAAATTGCGACGGTTATGTACTAGCCTTGTCTTATGGTGCCACACGATAACCCTATAGTCAACATTGCCTCGAAGACTACCCGATAGTGGCTCAGGAGAGTGATGGAATCCAGGTTACCAGCTGAGGACGGGGTCAGTAAGCACAGCTTACTGAAGAGTGTTACTGTCTTCGAGGTGACAAACTCTATGTGTGGTCGGAAGTTCAAAGAGAGTCGGACACCATCGCTCATGGAGTATTTTCCCATCTAGCCTGGAACTTTCCATTGGGCGTCATGCACTAAATATTGTCCTTTGAAAATCGCAGTTTCATTGTCCTTGCCTAAGCCTCTAAACTGTTTACGACTGACAGTGCCTTCGATTCGAGGTCCATATGGGACCGACCAGATACAAGTATCAGGTTTTTGTCGGCGTACCAGAACACCTTACACTGCTCGGGAAGCGGGAGTCATAGGAAGCCATCAAAGAGTATATTCCACAGGAGTGGACCCAGGACCGATCCTTTTGGACAGCCTCTGTTGAGAACTTTTTCTACTCGACCAGTATTTAACATTACAAACCCAGATCTCTTGTCCAAATAGTCTCGCAGCACTGCTAAGATATTACACAAACACTGCAGTTTGTGCAGTCAGTCAAGGAACGCTGGCCATCACACACTGTGCCCCGGTGATGTCCACAAAAATACCCATCAGGTACTTTTCCAGCGCTGTTTCCACCATCACTATGGTGTCTAGGAGTGCCGTCTCTGTACTTAGTCCAGCCTGGAACCCGTACCGCCGAGGAGACAGTCCCTGCACTGTGTCGATGAAGGACGAGATTCGTCTGTTCAACAGGCCCTCAAACAGCTTGCCCAAGTAGAGAGTAAAGCGAGTGGCCTGTAGGACTTGTAAATATCCTGCGGGTCCTTGGCTGTCCCTTTATACAGTGTGCGGACCTTGCCCTCTTTCCAGATGTTTGGGAAAATTCGTGTTCCAAACAGTCGTTGTAAAGCCTGAGAATGTGCGACGCCAACCTCCCATACAATCCCTTTAGGATTTCAGCCATAATCCCTTCTATGCCTGGTGACTTTCTATTACCTAAACCGTGGACTGCCTCATTGAGATCCTCCAATGTGAAGGGCTCGGTGTCCACTGCCCTGTAAGGAGCTCTCACTCGCAAGCGAGTGCGCACATGATATTCCACCTTCCCCTTCTGATGTATCAGAGGGAAGCAGCACATTCATCAGACCAACTGAATTCTTGATGCTCGAGGATGTCTATGCAGAACATACAGTCGAGGGACCTCAAACCATGCAGGGAGTTGTTCCGTCTCATTTTCCCGGCAGCAAGACAGTACACCACTCCCCAGGAATCCTGGTTACCCACTTCCTGCACAAATATTTTCTAAAATTCCAGCTTGGCTTCATTGAATCTCCGGAATAAATTGTGTCATGCTAAGGTGTTTGTAATCTCGAACAGCACACAGCCATTCCTCGGCACTAAGGTGATAAATTTGTTCTCGCTTTTTTTCTCACTGTTTTCCACATAACTATCAGTTCTTCAGTCCAGCAGCTGTTGTTACCCTGTAGGGTGTTGCCACACTTCACCGGACATCATTACATGTGTTCTGCAGGATGTCGGTCAAGCGTGCAGCCCTATCTTCACATGTTTCACCTTCCAGCGTCAAAGGCGCCAAATGCAGGCTACACACGAGATGTCCATTACACAGCCACCAGGTTGTTCCTTTATGGATATAGCAGGTCCTAGGAATCGTAGTGCAGTCGCTGGGATGTCCGTGGTCACTTAAATGTAGACTGTAACTTATCATGTGGTTGTCATTGGTAGAATCACGAATGACTCGCCATTTGGTGACTATTCGCCCGGCGGTAGCAGTAGCTACCATCACATCCAGAAACTATTCAGAATCGTGTGCAGACAAAACACATGTTGATAGCTGACTGGCCACATTAATCACACACAGATCTCTTCGGAAGAGAAATGGCGCCAGTGTATCGCTACAATATTAACTAGCGGGGAATGCCATGAAACATATTTGGCATTGACGTCTGCACCCATGATGGTAGCTTTACCTTCAAGTACATTCAAGATCGCCTTACAGTGGCCAATGAGAGTTTCCACAGCATTAGAGAACTGAAAGTACGACGACATCAGGTATAATGTATCTCTTCCAGAAAGGTAATCTGGATGCAGACGTGGTGAACATTAGAAATATTCCTATACACCAGCATATCACTGTAAGTATGCGGATCAATATCGCCGCCTGAAATTGCCTTCCAAAGACCATCAGTTTACCATTTAGACTATCAATTCTGTAATTTACCGAGAAGTTTATCTGGACAAGCAGGAAGTCCACATTATTTTCCACACACAGCTGCTCCATCTTAGCCATAACTGCACCAGAGCACTACAGGTTTATCTAGGCAACTCTATACATAGGCAGTGTTTTGCACCATGCTCGCTATGATGGCCACCATGGAGGGACACATCCAGCTGGTGACCTCATGGGAGGTATCCTCGAGGCCAGCTCGCTTGCAGTTAAAGCAACAAGCTACTTCTGCTTTGCACTGACGAGCCGAGTGGACGCCAGCAGAGCAGCATATGCAAACATTCTGTTGTATACAGGCAGAGGAATAGTGTCTGTACCTCTGACAATGGAAGCAGCACATCGGATTTAGGTAGTCTGTTACCCGGCAGAATGTTTACTCTAGATAGATGTACTTTTTAGCCATCATGAGATCCTGAACCACTGGATTACACAGCATGACCAGGTGTACTTCGCTTGCTGCCCTGTCTCCGAAACAGCACCGGACCCTAAAGTTTCTCAAGAGCTCGTCCCGAGAGGCTAGATTCAGAAAAGTTCTGATGCCAGATCTCAACTAAGTGAGCCGGACCTGTTGCCGAGTTCAATCATCGCATAGCCCCATATACCACCGTGGTGAGTAGTGCGCATTGCGGCTCTCGGATTTGGACCTCCGATCCTGTCTCAGTGACCACAGCCTTGAGTTGCTCCATTATCACGACATTTCCAGTTTCAACCACCACCTCACCATTGCGCGCATCGTAAATGTACCGAATTTTGAGGGTACAGCACTGAGCCAGACATCTCTTCGAGTTCTCACGGGTCTTAGCACAGGTATGTGTGGTGTCCACCAGATAGACAGTGACAACTTTGTTCGCAGGCTGAATGGCGATAGTACCATCGCTGTCCAAACTTCCCCTGCCACAGTGACCACCTCGACATGCCCCCCGAGCCACGAGCGGAGGTAGCCTGTGCGTAAGTGCGCTGTGGAAACCCCACGCTCATGCAACATGTCTAGCCGACCACACAAATACATATTTGTTTGAACCCACCTGTCAACTGTGTGCTTCCCGATCTTTGTCGCGGCCTCACGCGGTACAGCAGAATGGTCCTGGCACAACTCACATAGGCCCTAGAGCTGGCGGGCGATGATGTCAGCCGAGATGGATGTCATCTCCGTGGCTGAGCCACAAGCTTGTATTTTGGCTGTTCCTTTTTTATGGCTCGATGAACCACTCCATGCATGTTCACGGGTGCTGCAAGGGACTGCTTCCAGAGGTTCAGCTCTGGTGGACAGCAATTTGCGTCGCCGACCCTTTGTACCCGTTCTTTTAGGTATTGTCTCAACTGTGGCCTTTTCCTCGTCCTCAGAGCTGGTGTCCAATTGCTCGGTTTATTATCCCTAGTTTCAGAGTCTGAGGCTCGCTCGGAGCCTCACTCTAGTTGGTTCTTGCGCGTTTCTGGCCTCTCAGCCTCATTTTTGCATGTGGACTTATTTTTCTTTCATGATGTGCCCTCGTACGGTATCGTTTCAGGACAGGAGTGAGTAGCCAGACTCACGTATTTATTGCCGGTCACTACGTACTCAACCTCGCTGGTCTCATATTTCTTGTCTTTGCGGCTTTTCCGCCGGTCACCGTTTTTCCGGCTCTTTTACTGGAAGGCTTCCTCCTCAGAGTCCGCAATCGCCTATCCAGCAATTTCTCCGCTCTGGGGAGTAAAACCACTCGTGCTGCAGGGATACTTCTCTCTCTTAGCCGCAGTTGATTACTGACCTTTTAAAAACTAAAGACGTCGGGAATTATAGCAGCACCCGCCCTCCGGGAGGAACAGCTGACTAATAACCACCTTTCATCGTCAGTCCGTTGCCACGTTGAGATGGAGAAAGGCAGAGGGCGCACTCTCTGCATTGTTTCCACAGTGACTGTGGTGTACGCCACACAGAGGTTCCCTCGCCAAGCGTGCTGCACAAAACTGCATATACCACACCACCTAGCGAGGTAAGCTTACGGACTCTGCACCTGCGCCGCGAAGTATAAAGGGCAAATGTTGCCGGGGTTTCTGGGCGCACTGGAGTAGTACCCCGACAAAACCATATGCATTTTATCACAGAGATGTAAATATATATTTTAAATGAGCGTTTCTAAAAAGTTACCAAATGATAAGTTATTATAATACTGCTTATAATATCCCGCCATAAGTAGACTAAAATTAAAATGAGTAATCGAGTGTTTAACTACAGTGTAGGAATGAAAACTATCACTATGATTGTGCTACATATAAATTTTTACCATGCTGAAAATTTTCAAATAATATTCATGTTAGTATCCAGTATGAGTTTAAAAGTACTGGTCATTAATACGACTTCTAACATAATAATAACTGAGAAAGCTATAAATAAATATACATACATACACACATACATACTTGTTAAAATTAAATTTTCGGCGAAACTCTAAAAGCATTTACGTAGGCTTGTGCAGGGACGATTTTAAATAATTCTGTTACGTTTGGAAAATTCGCAAAATTTTCAGACAAAATTTAATAAGTACGAAACATTATTTCAATTCGTTTAAAAATTTAACAACAATGTTATGTCTTTATGGAATAATTTTAGTCTTTAAGCTGTATTTATTTACATGCCACTCTAAGTTCATTAATGACAAATTATTGCTTTTAATTTCTGTCAAGTTATCTTTCGTATTTTAAAGTGGTAGGTAATAACATGCGATGTATACATGAAACCGGACATCATGTTTATTTCGCAAATGTTGAAAACAATAATTACTGCAAAATGTTGTAGCTAATTAAAAAATCTATTCAGTGCAGTGTATTCGAATGAAACACGGAAAAAAATATTGTGTGATAGCTACAACATTTTTATTAGTGTTGAGGTACCTAAACATTTTTAGTTGTCGCAACAAAAAAGAAACATTTTGCTGTCACCAGTAGCATATTGTAGTCACCAATAACTCGTTCTTTTAGCTACAAAATAATTAGGCTGTTTGAATGCTAACAACATTTTCGTTCAGTGAAGCGACGCTAGTATAACACTTTCATATCAGTAACTCTACACAAGAAGATTTACATACTTTGTCGTACACTCTATTAATGTAAAGACGAAAAGTTTTAAATTTAAATATCCAATGATAGTAAGAAACCGTTGGCTACATTTTGCAACTTGGACTGAGACGAAAAAATTTCAACATTTTGAAATAAACACGTAAAACTTTTGTACAAGATAATTAAATGGTGGAAGTGTGATTCTTTCTCCCAAGTCACCGTGTCAAATTAAACGCACGACAAAAACACACCGGTAATAGATAAAACACCCCGTGAGCGCCGAATGTTTTTACACCGTGGGCGGCAGCGAATGCGCGTGCGCAGCGTGAAACGGGCATTTTCGCCCATGGCCGGGTTCAAACGACGTGGAACACGAAAGCGACGAAGTGTGATTCCCCAGCGCTGAAACCTCGCCTGTCACAACGATTTGTAACCGTGGATACTGCGCCAGAGTGTTATCATAACGATGTCTCTCGGAAATACGGGCTGGAGGACGCAAAAGGCGAAAGACTGCTCTCGGTTATCGTTATACGGCAGTTGAAACGCACAGTACACTAAAGGCGAAAGACTGCTCTCGGTTATCGTTATACGGCAGTTGAAACGCACAGTACACTAACAGTTAAACTTCATTTTTAATGTAGGTATTTTTTCGTTACACTTTGTAGGTTTACTGCGAACATACTTTTATATTATGAGAGACGTGGATGTCAAGAATATTAAGCAGTCGACATTACAAACAATGGTTATTTGAAATAACTAGGGAACTGAAAAATTCACGTTTCATTTCAGGCACAATATAAGATTCAAGCAACTGTATTTCGTGCCAATTTTGCAATTGGCTGTTGACTTACTTGACGCTGTAACTAAATTCACGTATATTTCACTGTGACAGCCAGCAGGCATATGAGCACACATATATTCTTGGAGGCTAGCCTGCCGGTCGGTGAACCCACGAATTTTTCCTGTTTTTAGAAATAACTTAACTATATTTAGTATACATTCTAGAACGCTTAATTGAATACAGTGTTATTCATGAAACTAGTTTCTTTAATTCAACTTCTGAAGTACGATATTGTTATTAGTGCAAACATTTTTACGTTACATATAGAGGCAATGATTTTTGGTGAAAAGAATTATGCAACATTTTGTTTCAGTGTCTCGCGTGCACACCTGCAGCTCTGCTTCATTTTCAGTGATTGCCTGTTTTTTAACTTTCAACATATTTGGGATCTACCCGAAAATCGCAGACGGGCGGTGTCCAGAGACGTTATTCACAGTCAAATGAGTGACTCCTCTACAGGAATGCTTGCTGCCAATAACTACGTACCAGAGCTGCAGATGTGAACGTGAGGCATTGAAACAACATGTTGCAGAATTCTTTTTCACCAAAAGTAATTGCCTCTAGTTACATAGCATTTTAATATTAACGCTTCTGCAGTTAACAGAAAAAGATACATATGAAGGTCTACGTACTACTACATTTCTAACTGATGTTGACAAATGGATGCTGTAACACCCAGCGTGTGGAGGTTAAACCCACAAATCACAGACGTGATGTGTGGCAGTTACCTTTGTACTGTTTGGCACAGTCAAATGAATAACGACTCTGCACAAAAAAACTATGTCAATAGCTATGAAGTTGAACTGCAGGTGTCCACGTAAGGAACTGAAGCAAAGTGGAGCAAAATCTTTTCACCAAAATTCCCGTCCCTACATAGAACTTTTCACATTACCTACTAGAATTCCGCGAATTTTCCGTAAATCATGACTGTATTATAATAATTAGGTGTTAATAAAATATAATGTTAATTTTAAGAGAACAGCCGAGCAAGATGGCGCAACGGTAACATGTTAGGCTTGCTTTCGAGAGGACATGGGTTCGATCCCCGGCTCCGGCCATCCTGATTTTGGTGATGGCTTCCCGAAATCGCTCCAGGCAAATTCCAGGATGGTTCATTAACAAAAGCCATGGATGACCCTCTCCCAGTTCCTGTCATTGTGTCAAGTTGTTTCACCGTCACAAATGATATTACTGTTGACGAGACGTAAAGCCCACTTACCTTATCTTAAGTGAAGAAGAAATGAAAACATTACGTGAGAACTTTCACTTCACATTCGCTATGGTTGAATGTCAATCTGTTCATTTTTCCCATGACATAGATCGTAGAAGTGAATTTTAGAGTATGTTAAAGCAACTATAGTAACAGAATGCGCTTTAATGATTGTCATAAATTATCAAGAAAAATAAATTTACGTTATTAAAAGCATATTTTGTATCTGTCAGATTTATTTAATTCGTTAAATACGTTAACTTGTTATGAAACCCCAGGGCTTACGACTCGGAAGTACATGAAATGGTAAACACCTATTTGTAGTTATAAATTATTGTAATCATGCATTTTATAATGTTAACATGTTACGAAGGTATTTACGTTCCGTCAACATCGAAATAATTACAAACGGAAACATATATTTATAACACACTCAGTGACACATACATATACAAATGCACACAAGACTCACATGATACAAGAGTACAAATAACTACACTGAGAAGGAAAAATTCAGAAAACTGAATTAGACTTTTATGAACAAGTATAACATCCCCAATAAAATAACAACATATCTCAAAATATGTCATTTTGAGATAAGTTCGCATTTGTACTGTTTTGATATTGCCTGGCAAGCACGCCGATATATGGCACTGTTACCAAGTAAACCAGGTCTGTCGTCCACCAGCACTCATTCGATCAACAGCAGTCCAGTTCTCCTCCGGGGCTCGGGAATCGAATACCGGCGGGTGCGTGCTCGTCCGTAGATGCCGTCTCCACGTCAATCCAGCTTTCGGTAAGGTCGTCAGATCTAATTATGTGGCAGCAAACCTCAACTAAACATAATACATTAATAATCAGTAATATTGCGTTCCCCTCCTAAATTAATAGAACATATTGTAACCTATTTTGTGTACAGAGTACCTAACATTGTAGTATAGTAAATGACCGTTTAACCATAACAGACTTAGTCATTTAACCCTGAATAATATTAAAATAAACTCACAGTGTAGCTACCATCTGAGTGAATTCCCTAAAATAATAATAAATTTACAGACAGAACCATATAAAATAGAACCCACAAAAATATAATCTTGTAACAGTACAAAAATACATACTTTCAATTGTTTGGATGATGACCATGTAATAACATCACAACACAAAATATGTCGGTATTGCACTTATGCATATATTGTTAATCCTCATGCAACATAAATACTAGAAATGTCAGTATTGCACAAATATTTAATGTTACTTGGCAAAAATGTTAAAAACTATTTTTTTTCGTGGCTGTAAAGGTTTTATTGGTCACGTTAGTACTGTATTAGGTAGGCCTATAACTAAAAAATGTTTTTGGTTATTCAGTTATGTAGGTAATGTATTGGGGGTTGCGATATTTTGGAACAAATAATATTACCACAAAGTAATTACATCATCATCATCGGAAAATAAGAGCAAAAAAAAACTGAGGACAAAAAAGTAACATAAGCTTCAAATTTACAAAGGAGTGCTAATCCAGGTGGTAATCGGTTAATTCGTTTTCGATATATTACAAAAGTATATATTTTTTCTCTTGTGGTGCTGTCCTTCTAAATGACACCTAAAAGAACTCGTAGTAAATACGTAGTACTAATCTAAAATAGTTATAAGACCGTTACTTTATGAGCGAATCATATTAAATAATGTCGAAATTTTAAATTATTGCACTAGGGCTTCTATATTAGTAATTGGTAAGATGTTTCTTGGGGACCCACAGTGCACTGCCGTATAAAAACATTGTGTAAAATATACATCGTATAAGATATTTTAAGCTTGCAATAAATACTGTCAGCAAACAAATTAATTAGTGGATTTTTTTAGCGGTTAAAAGATTTAAATTGTTTACATTTTTCGGAATAAGTGTCAGATACCATTAAAATATTACCAGCTTTGGTAGGAATTCGTTTCTAAATTCCCAAGACATAAAATGTTAACAAAATAAATTCTTTCACGCAAGGTAAAATTAGTAGGAATATTTTCTGAGTGCTCACTTTATCCCGAACCACCTATAATAGTATTGTGGGGCGCTCGAAACCTTGTCATCAGAGTCCAATGAATGAGCAATGGTGAATGTCTATAAACCTATACATTCTTACTATAAAGTCCTGTTGTAATAAATATTCAAAGTGATTATTTGCACATGCCGTGTTTGTCATAATTGCACCGTCGCGGGGGCATCGCAGACTTTAAACATGTACACACTTCCAGTCAGGCTGCGTCCTTAGGGCTTCCTCCGTGTACTTCACTCTTCTTTGAACTGTGGAAACTAACCCAATATTTCACACCCACCTTTAAAACCGTTGAATTGGTACGGACGACAATGGCACCGGCAACATTTTTGTAAAATTGTAGCCAGTTGCGTCACAATCCGCCTATACGACCTTTTTCCCGCTTTCATCCTTTCAATAACGAGCTGCAATCAGTAGTATTTACGTAAGTGAAGTGACAATCTACTCATGCCACAAGAAACTAAAAAGAATTTGATTGCTTTTAAACCTTCCGTATGCTGAGTCAATTTTTTTACTGTGTACATTATATAGTATTGGCAAAGCAGAACATCTAAGATAGTGTAACACAAGGCGGTATTTTTTCCGTTCTTACATTTTCACTATGCCTAAAGTGGCTAACAGAATTCATTATTTAATGAGATTTGAGCAGTGTTTTGTTTCTTCAAACACAGCGTTACGTATCAGAGAAGCACATACATTATTTACGATTACAATAGGTTATTTCATCCGCTTCAAACATAGCGTGTATTCTAAATTTGGAATAAAATTTGGTTTTCTGAATCGTAATCGAATTATATATATAATACAAACAATAATGTATTAAAACCTATCGGAAGCTGGCACAATTCACCAAATCACCTAAGGGTCAACTTAACCTACATTAGCGTTAAGAGTTAGCGGACGCAAGCTTTATTTTACGTTCAAGGCACGGATACGGGGAAGGCGATAAGTCGAACATAACACGTCCTTCAAACACCTCACCTCTAGGCGCGAAGTACTAAACTATCGCGCAGTGATTTCGTAAAAAACCGTTTTTAAACGGGACTTCAAGCGATGACACTATTATTTTATTTGCGTTAAGTATGAGGTAAAGTCCAATGCAGGTTTATATTTTTTTAGTTTTCCGACTGTAGACGGTTGATATTTTCTTAGCAACAGCAACGTGAAAAAGTAATTTTTAGCACTTTTGAGGACCTTGAAAATCATCTTTTTAATTAGCGAACGACATTTTTATAACCATAGGGACACAATTTGAAGTGTGACTTCTTTTCGTAGGTAAACGCATTGGAAACATATTTAATAGTTATATAAGAAAAAATACTTTCCGTACAATGCTGCAACACGTCTCCCACGCCAGGTCCACTA
This sequence comes from Medauroidea extradentata, assembly GCA_003012365.1. Classification (NCBI taxonomy): domain Eukaryota; kingdom Metazoa; phylum Arthropoda; class Insecta; order Phasmatodea; family Phasmatidae; genus Medauroidea; species Medauroidea extradentata. The sequence goes on from PNEQ01047830.1 coordinate 40,799, forward strand.
ACTCTTAAAACTTCAAACATTTGTGTTCCAACTCGCCACTTCATTGCCATGTCTGCCGCTCTGAAGAGAGATGAATATGCAAGTCATGTGACTGTGATTGACCATCGTGGTTTCTGTGTAATACGCCAATGTAAAACGGTAACAGAAACTGTCAAGTTTTAATACATTCCCGGGTCAGCTTTTGGGTATAAGATATGCTATACCTGAAGCTAGAACCCCTCGTGAGAATCCAGTAATCGTAACGAACATGGAATCAGAATCGTTCGAAGAAAAGAGGTATTAAAACTGTCGATCAACATAGCCTAGTTTATAGCTAGTTTTAGAGTGTATAATGCTTGGGCGACACCGTATTCTTTCGAATAAATTATTTCCAATGCATTTTTAGTATTACTAAATATAGGCCTACAGTTTGGCGTTAATTGTGATACTTTATTTACTTACGGGAAATATTACCATACGAGCAGCATGCTACATTATAGCAGGATTGCCTCTGTTATTTATTATCTCTAGTTAGAACTTGTTGTGGGCTGCACGTAAATTACACTACAGTCATAAATACGTTCACTTGTGGGTTGTCTGGTGCAGATGGCTCCAAATGAAATAGTACGGTGCACACATTTTCTGTGGGAATTGGAGGGCATGATAGATCACAGAACAGCTATGGAAGCTCACTATTCTAAACATTCGTGTTTAAACAGAACGTTAAAAGAATAATTTATTATTTCGTCACGAATAACTTTCCAGTGAAGGTCAATGATGTTATTGCATTGTCACGTTTAGGTTATTATTTATTCAGCGTATTATTACTTTTAGGAATTTCGTCCAAGAGTTTGGGTAACCGAAATGACTAACCCTGCATGCAGTGTAGTTCGAGTAGCTAAGGAGCTGTTAATTAAGTAATTATAAACCACGCTACTGCAAAAGCCAGCCTACTGTCAACCATTGAGCAATTTGAAAAATTAGAAATGCACGTGACTCACGCCCGGATGGCGGGTGGTGGGGGAGATTAAATAAAGTTACTTGTCGGTCAGCAAGCCTGATATTATTTTTAATTTTTTCTTCCGAAGAAATTAGTGAAGTTATTTTTTCTGGTATTAATCGTTTTGGCTTTGCATTTTATTTCCTATCTCTATAAACCACTGATTTGTAAGTAAGAGATTAAAGTTTTTCAAACATTGTGTAATATTTTAATTTCAATAAAGTTACATTTAATTATTTACTCTCATACCAATTTCAACCGTATATCTGATTTTACATTGTGTGAATCTTCTGCATGACGTTATGTTTCCACAGTTACTGCATCGACGTTTGTTAATTTTAAATACTGGTTTTTACTAATTAATTTTCCATACTATGGGGCAGTTTTTCCAGTAGTAGGTGACATTTTTGGACAATTATCCTATTTATACTATTTCAATGGATTAAATATTTTCAGTTCATACACTTGACCTCTTTTTAACTACGGGTATCGTATTTGATGATACTAATTGATAATTTGAGATATTTAAATAATTGTTACGATGGGAGTTCACCAGTAAATGTTAATAATTTGTAATTTTGATTTAACACACAACTTCAGTTTGTAACATTCTAAATTAAAAATAATAAAACAAAACTTAAAATTTAAACAATTTTGTTTTACTTTAATTAAAATGTTATCAATTGATGTTACATTAACAGGAACTCCTATTTGACTAGTATATCTGTGGGTACTGTATTAACGAGTAGTCATTTTATCTACCATTTAATCCACTCTGAAATAAGTTGTGAAATATGTGCCAAATAAAATATGCTAAAATTTTCTGAAATTGCTATCTCACAAGTACGTTTTCGAAATAAGATTTCTCTCTAAAAGTCTAATATTAATTTTTGTTATGAAATATAGATTTTTAGCGCAAGTTTTGTGGGTATGGGAGAAATCCTTACCAGGAAAGTGATATACACAGTTTTGGCAAGAATTTTTTTACATATGTAGTTGGTCATTTATTTTCTCGCACTCATTATCGTTGGTCAATATTGCATGTAATTTAATTCAAATTTTAAGGAATGCTACTGTTATATTTTTATCCATGAAAATTTCTAAGGTGGTTTTGGGTCCCTTTCTTCATATATCGCGTTCCAATAAAAATAATTAGTCTATGAAATTCTCACTTCGAGTACAGCATACAGTTCAAATTTCACAACCATGAAATATAAATTTGATTTTCATACGAGAAAAAATATTTCCTTCCTGAAATTGAGATTACCTATATTAGTCTTGATTTTATAGCTTAAGTAATTTGGAAACAATAATTTTAATGTCTTAGGCATTTAATTGTGTTTTCCAACGATTTTTCCTGCGACTCAAAAAAATATTGACACATGATTTATCATTCAAATTCTGACTATTAAAAATAAACGCACGCAAACTGTATTGCAGTGATGGCTTCTTTTAATATATTATCATTGATAGTTAAAAAGCTGTTGCGAGTTATTTAAAATCGCAAAACAGAGTAAATTATGATTCAGTACGTAAATTTTTAAGTTCGGTTTATTAGAGACAATTTTTTTCACACGAATTAATGTACTAACACATACTTGATATTTATTTCCTTAGATCTTATATTTTTCTGTAAGAATAATTTACTTAACCCAGAACCACAACAGCAGAGCTTACATTCTGTTACTAGAAAAACGTGTTTTATTTTACTATTGATTGGACGATTTACAAACTCTCCAATCACATCCTACTTACACATTTTTCAAAAGAGTTTTGAAGATGTTGTTTACGTACCACAATACATACATCTCTATGATTGTGCATTACTCAAGGACTTTGGTCTCTAGCTTTTATATGTGTATGGTTGTAATTCTGGAAGTATAAAATGTCTGTTCGAGATCTTTTTTTCCGTTGGTTCATAACCCAATATAATATCATTACTACTTGAACATTTAACACACATAATCTGTAAACGTAGCGTGTTAATACTCACTAACGTATTTTCATCAACGTGAAGTATAGTAATTTAAACAATATTAGGTAATACCCTAATAAGTGTTAATATTTCTACGTCGCTTTACATTAAAATCAAATTTCGCTGTGTAAAAAATTGTGTTTAGTTGTGTTGTCGTTACACTTCAGCATACTTGATGTGTAATACTAAAACATTACTTAAGTGGCAATAAGTATTATTAATTTTAAACTAATAATACACGCTTTGAGGACAGTTTTATTTGTGAGTTTTGCAACATGAACTATTAATTATATAACTTTTTGGCAACATATTTAAATCAATAAACGACACTGAAATTTACACGCATTGACCTGTTTTGTAATTATTTTTATTACATTAATTGTCATTTGAAACATTTAAAGTGGCAAAGTTTCAGTGCAAGTCAAAAACAACCTCAAAGCTTTAGCTTAAAAACCAACGTCATATGTATTTTAAAGTTTCAGATTTTTAAAGGCTTTTTTCATCTGGAACCAAATAACATAATACACGTAACCACGTTAAATAGTATACATACATGTAAATAAATAAATACGTATATATAATCGTTATATAACGGTGGTCTATACGTTTATATGTTTCGCCTTGAAGGAGAACTGATAGAACCGAGAGACATAACATTTGATTTAAATTTCCACCGTTAGATAATGCGACGTGAGCTCACAACACCGGCTTGTGATTGGTTTCTCTCGTCTAGTCTGACAGTTCAGGCCATATTTAGAGGGAAAGTCTCCTGTGGGGATAGAGAGCTTTCATGTGTCATGTTTCCATACCTCACCAACCCCCTCCTCCCTCCATCGGTCTCTCTATTCCCCCATCACTACATAACAGTCATTTAACCCGCCCTCGGAGAGGAATGATGTACGTGGTTACCAATGTACATATCTACTTACGTTGTGGTGTATTGATCCCAACCAACGTTGTGAACGTATCGACTTTTCATAGAACACCATTTGGTGCACGATTTAAATCAAAAACACTTTGAATTGCTAAGTGATAAAATGTTTCTTATAAAATAAAATACATCTCAGTCGTGCGTACTGTACCACTCGATTTATAGTTGTTTGTTAAACTTCCTGGCGTGGCCGTAGCAAGAGGATTTAGTCCAGTTAAACATATGTTTTGTTAGCTCAACAGAATCAATATTTAACGTTTTATGCATAGTGTTCAGTGAAGATTATTTTGTTTGATAAAGTATACACTTCTTTCGCTGTATACGAACTTATATATTGTTGACAGAACCAAACTGTTTTCTCTATGTACTGTTGAGTACGCTGTATCTTCAAATATAAATACACTTACTGTGTAACACATCGAATTTACTTTCCCCATTACCTGTAAGTGTTCAACATATCCCCTACCCTGACATATGGGTTCTGTTTTGAGTATGCTTATTATTAGGTGTTAAGGTATTATACGGAATAGGCCTGGCACAATTTCCTTCCGTTATTCTCACCGTTCCGCCCATCATCGCTGCATCTCATCTAGTTAATTTCTCATACCAGCTTGAATCAGAACCAGCTGTCTCCATCCAGTATGACTTCCGGCTCGACTGATGTGCTGGTGTTTTCACTTCCAATCTAATCAAGCGAGAACGATGGCCCCGAATTATTGTAATACCTTAAAATGTGCAGCCAACAGTCAAGTGTGTAAAAGTAAAATGGAAGGCCAAACTGGTTGCGTTATTCTACGGAACTGATAAATTGTTGAGGATTTTCAAATGCACGTTATACATGTAAATATTTATGTTCCGAGTAAAAAAATCTTATAAATTTAGTACGGTAATACGTAAACTATAACAATGTGTTTATTTTAATTCACAGTTTCAGAAATAATAGCCTTTACTTATTACTAAAATACATAGGCATTTTATAGTTAAGACATTTGTATGCAAAGCTTGGCTGTAATATTGTCAAACACAATCGGATTTATGACGACAAACTGCGATTTACGGAGAAAGAACCCTTTCTGTCCCGCCAACGATTGAATCTCACTAATGAAGTTGTTGGATTGTGGTTAAGGCATGTAAATGAAATGGCTTCCCAGAGTTTGCAATTCTGGTTCTAATCGGAAGGATTAACGGCCCCACACGAGAACTACGTTTTCAGCATTCCATTCCCTGCGGTGACAAAAGGATATTTTATGTAGAAACTACACAATTGTCTCAACATTATCAGAAATTTTTAAGGAGGGGAAAAAAGATAGGATTTTGTCCTCTCTGAACCTTTTCAATCCAGGGTATTAGTTAAACTGTTCCGTGATAGTGGGTCTAGTTTAGAAATAATTTGCAGAGGAGAATTTTTTATCACAGACTAAGTTTTTTTGTATAAAATGACAAATAATTCATCAAAATAATTTCAACGATATTAAAATAATTTAAGTTATGTAACAGCTGGTCTGCAAAATTGTTTCCTCTACTTTAAAATATTTTTAAAAGGCATTTTCAAATACCACCATAAGAAACAGCAGATGTATCGAAAATCTTGCATCAAACCCTTTATAAACGTAGTAAACGAACTATGAAGATCAAGTATGTTAGTTAGTCAGGTATGTTATCGTAAACGTAAAACATGTTAAAGCTACAGCAATAAACACGCATCCTATTGGTAGGTTTGAAAAACGTGACAACAGCCAAAATGTTTCAGGCAATACGAGAGTAGTCCGTCGTAATATTTTCATTACGAATAGACTTATTCGGAATAGTTTATTCACAAGTGTAAGCTGTAGTTTGTATAATGCTGTACACAATACGACATTGCTCATTTGAAGTTAAGTCAATATTTTACAAAAACAAGATATAATCATTTCATTTTCAAGGGTGCATGTCTAGCGTAAAAATTCGTTAGACTTAAGTTGCAATATGAAATTCTCGTAATTTTAAATGAGGATTCATCCCGAAATATTTGTGTCCATATTTTATCAAATTCCTTTTTTGTGTACATGTGCGAATGTGTGTTTAAAAATAAACATATGGGACTTGGTTTTTTGTCACTATCGAGAACGTTTGAAATGTCACCGCAGCCTCGTAATTACTTTGGCGTTGTGCAATGAGAGTTCAGTTAGCGTTATGCATTCAAAGTAGGCAGTTCCCGAACTAAAAAAAAATAATAATAATAATAATAATAATAATTATCCTCATGAATATTTGGACACTGAATCTTTAACTGAAGTAAATAAATTCATGAGAATACAGTGCGGTTACCTTATTCATATTACAATGAATTAGAGACTTTTATGTAATAATATTTAATTTGCTGGGCGTCACCCGTGCCACAATACAGTAATTACTTAGTCAGCTATTCAGTCGACGGGTGTGATCCCAAACTCACAGTATCCACGGGGCTTTCTGAAGAACGCATTTCAAGTTTAACGTTTACTTAAATTTGTGACACATAAATCAAGAACGCAATAACTTGAAGAATTTATAAACACATACTTACAGTTGTAACTGAAAGACCGACAAATCTATTAAAACATGGCTTTACTTTTCCTTTGCTGTTGTAAGATTAATTCATGGAGTCTGGAAAGTCTGCTATTTTAATACATGCTAGGACAATTTATAGTTCAGCATCTTACAAATACTGGCCGAAAAGTTTCACAAACAATAAATCTTCCTCCAATTTCTTCAAAGAGTAAAGAAAAAATATATAGACCCAATATATTTCTGAAAACTTCATAGAACTCAATCATTAATCACAAGCATAATTTACCTAATGAAAAAAGTATCTTTACACGTAAATAACATATTTGAATTAACAAATTAAACATTTACAATACATTCAACGAGTTTGGTGATGTTAGTGTATTGAAATCGGAAATATAGTAATTTAGTATAAAATGAAAATACAGATAATATAAACAGCTGTAGTCATACTACACATTTAAATAAAACACATGGACAGAAAATGACATACTTATCAAATGATACTGGTGCGCTTTTTCAATCTGGCAGCAAACTACGTGGAACCCTCCACGCGTCAGATGTTTCCGAGTCGGGGTGGTTCTAATGCAAAACCTCGTCGGCGTGACAAAAATAGTTAACATTCAAGTAATTATATTTAGAAATAATTTTGAGTACTTATGAATAAACATACTTATATACACATTTCTCGTTGTGAAAAGTCAATCTTTGAGAAAAGATGTATACGGCCATGCTGTTGATTCATCAGTCTACGCAATAATTATGTTTTTTAAACCTAAACGAAAGTAGATATCAAAAATATGTTAGGCAGTTTTGTTTTGAATGGTTTTTTCATGTTGGCAAATTTTGAAGATAATATTTACAATGGTTTTAACTAATTATGTAGATAACACATTGTTTGTAATTAGTCGAATTCTTATAATTACTGCTGCTAAATGTTACCTTTCGTGGCCAAAACATTTTAAACAAAACTGCCAATCAGGTTTGTGATATCTGTTCTCGTTTAAGTTTTAATAACAATTATCGCGAAAAGAATAGAAACATGCGATCATGACCTTAAAGAATAATTACATAACCAAAATGTGGTAGGGGACAGGAGGCCGGAAATGCATCACTTAACTGTATAAACGAAAAACTTTCAGAAGCAAATTTGTAATATAAATATCGCGTTCGCCCGAACTCTCAACGTGCAGTCAAGACATATTGCATATCTGAGGGACGTCTGTATATAGTGAAGAAGGCCTGTTGACAAGAATTCTTGCCGCCTGTGACGTCATCAAGACGTCGCCAACGATATTATGAAGAATGCGACAGAACCTCATACGACGCTGTCACATCTGCATGTCAGAACAATCTTACGACAGAAACACGCAACTTAGAATCACTTATTCCAGAACAATGTATTTTATAAACGTCTTACAGCAGAAATTCACATGATAAAACTGTAAAACAACTAAATTCCATGTGTTAGAACAAACGTACCACAAAAGCATACAATTTAGAACCACGTATTGCAGAACCACGTACACGTTAGGAACGTCACACAAGAGAAATTCACATCTTAGGACACCATAGATACGAACCACAGATGTCAAAACTGTCATTCAATATAAACTCGTGAATAATAAATTTTATAACTTGTGTATGTCATCTTAGCGTGGCAAAGAACTGGTGTTGCTTGGAACAGTCTACCTTCCGTGTTTCTGTGGTATGTGGTAGGCTAATGTGATATTACCGTATGTGTTTCTAACATCATATATCAACCCCCCCCCCTTCGTTTTGCAAATAGTTTATCTTCACATTCTATTTAATTATCTTTGCACTCAATGTAATTCTCTTTCATACTGTTACTATAGGTAGCGTTGTTTTATTTATTTTATGTAAATGCTCTTACCACTTTATTGACTCGTAAATTACAGTGCGAAAATACGATACTGGATTTTCTTCTATGTTATAGGCTTCATTAAAGTCCCCACGTTTTATGCCGTTAGGCTTAGTAAGTGACAGCTTAAAAACTAGCTTAACCAAAGAAAACTATACAAACATCAATGCCCTTGCTGGGATTCGAACCCAGGACCTCTCTCATCGTACGCCGGTATGCTACCAACCACGCTACAGGTGCCGACTACTGGATTTAACAAATGAGGTAAAAAGCATTTTTAGTATGTTTCTCAATTGCTCAGAATGTGACAATGACGTACGCTAGAAGCACCGTTCTAGGACATTAATATGTAACAAGCAGGCTTTGTAGCATTATCATACTTTAAATATAAGCGTATGTTGAACACTGGGTTGATACCCTGGACCTGCTCATAGCTTTTCTCTTCCCATATTGTGTCACTCTGTTTACACTAGCCTCGATGTTGTGTTACATGCTGCAGTGAATAAACAACCTTTGTGAGGAAATGAGTCCGCTTATGATAATATTTTATCAGCAATCTAATATCTGCCGCGTTTCATGCAATTGTTCTGTAAACGCAGGGGAGTAAGACAAATGTAAACGACGTGTTTGAAGAGGGAAATTGTGTTTATTATAAATTTGTTTTTTTTTACATTCGTAATACCGCCGACGAATGTCGTACAATACGGATCACAATTGGAACCAAGTTAATTTACAAAATAGTAACTTACAAATCCTAATAAAAAAACCGTAAACAAAAATTGCATAAATATTTATTACAAGAAACTGTCTGATGATTTTTGACGGTGTGGTATTTTAAATTTTCACACAACTAAGGATACGAAATTCATAAAAATTACTGTTCCGGTAGCATATGAGATACTATTGACTTTTCAAAAATTCCATTACAGCTGTTAAACTTCTGATTATTTATTATTGAATCAGGATAACAATTGTGACATTTATGACTTAAACTAAGAAGTTGTACTGATCAGAATAATTATAGTACTAATCGACATTAATATAGTATTCAGAAAAACCTAAATAAAGGTATGCTGTGCGATGTTCTGGTGCCTTTGTGATTCTTCTCGTCTCATGTACTAAACTGGTGGACGGTATGTTGAACGAGGTGAGGTGATAGGGTTTTACCGCCTTTTAACAACAAGGAATTAGGAGCCGATGAATGTAAAGTTATGGGATGTTACACTATCCATACCCGAGCTGGGATTCGACCCCAGAACCGCTCGCACCGTAGACCGACGCCTAACCACGCTACAGAAGTCGGCATATTCTGATCGAGGATAGAAACGAGCATCTAACGTCACCTGAACGCACTCTTAACTTTTAACCAGCTAAGCACACCAAGGATGTATTATCATCAAGCATCTAATAGAGTGTAGGCCACGCAGGTTAGCAGTAGCATTGGCCGTTCGGGGATACAATATAACATACACGAAGATAGCTTAACGTACTATACTATTGTGTACATAAGTTATTGAAATATTATGTCGACACAGAAATCTTAGTATGAAACAAAGGAAAAACAAACGGAAAACGAAAAGAAAGAAAGAAAAAAGATAGCAATCAAGCCTAGTTTGGCTGTTGTCAACACATCCATAAACCATAACAACTTTAAATATCCCGTAAGGAATTAGTCAACAACAAATAAAAGGCAGATATAAGCTCTCGAAACGTCGTCAAAAGTTTGTCTTAAGAAATGTACTGTGTTATTTTGTGTCTTTATTATTGTAAAATACAGTCTGTTTTCTGTGACTTCGTTGTTGTTATCCTGTCTTGTGTCCAACATTAATTTCGTCTCGGCATTGTCTGTGGTGTCTTAATTGTGGTGTCCTGAGTTTTACATATTGTTTTGTTTTGTCTTTCGACTTTTCTTTTTAAAAGGTTAATTTTATATTTTCGTCTATTTGTTATTGACTAATTTACTGTGCGATATTTTATGTTCTGTTGTTTTGATTCATGGATATGTTGACTATTGCCGAAGTAGGGGCTTATTTTCTTTTTCTTTTTTTTTTTTCTTTTCGTTTGATTTTTTTTGTCTCACGCTAAGATTTCTGAAACGACATAATATTGCAATGGCGTGTGTCCATACAGTACGATACATTATTCTGACCTAAAGCAAAAAAAAAAAAAAAAAAAACATTCAAAGACATCAAGAAGATAGTTGCGTTTGTGTGTGTGTGTCTCTTCGTACATTCCTAGTTTTGGCATATCCCATCCCCTTGTCGATAACAAACATAATATTTTTCGATCAGAAAGCAACACTAGGCTGTTATATTTATAAGTGCCTATTCCAGTGAGTCATTTGTACCTATCTCTAACAATTTTCGGCTTTTAAAAACTCCAATCTCTTACTGATGGTGACCAGCTCTCTGGACGTGTTTCGCACGTAAGAGGCCTAGGAATGTGGAAGCGATAAGTGCGATACAGCACAAACATCACGTCTCTCACTAGCCTTTAGGCGCAAGTCGCTGAATTGGCGTGCCGTTTTCTCGCCGACAACAACAGTGGTCATATTTTCATTTTATGACGTAATGTCTGTAAGCCTATGTACAAAAGCGAAATACAACTCACACACTAAGTCATTCATCAACGTCTAGCCCAAATCGCTGAACCTAGAACCATAAAATTTTAGAGGTAGCTTCCCCTTAGCCCGTAGGCACCCACTAAGAAGGGATTTTTCGAAATTCGAAATTTCAGTGGGTGAAAAGGTGTGAAATGTGTTTTCAAAGAATCCCTGACTGATCATTAACCGTGAAAGCTATCGTTATTTTCTTAACTTAAAAATATTGCCCAAACAAATGCATGTTAGCAAATTTTTCCATTTTGCGAAATTCGAACATTAAGGGGGTGATAAACCGTAAAATGTGTTTTTCATTAATTCTTGGTATCTCTGAAACCAGTTAAGGTATAGGGTTTTTTTCTATTAAATGATGGTTTCGTAGATATCTAAAAAGTATTTTGAGAATTTTTCGATATTCCAACTCTAAAGAAATTAAAAAAATTAAATGTGATTCCAATTATTCCTCCGTACCTCCTTAACCAGTTGAAATATTGAAATGGTTTTGCTTTAAAATACAGCTTACGTATATATCTAAAAACCTATTTCAGGATTTTTTTATATTCGTCGTTGAAAGCAGTTAAAAAAAATAAAACGTGTTTCCAATTAATCATATGTACTTCTTATACCCGTTGAGATATCGACATAATTTTTTATTACAATGAAGCTTATGTACATATTTAAAAATGAATTCAGGATTTTACGAAATTCGAAAATTAATGATGAGAAAATCAGTAAAATGTTACTGTCTCCCGAAAAGTGAGAATAACCATGGATAAATAATTCTAAAATATTTGTATTTTTTTGCACATCCTATTCATAAAGAAACCTCTTTGGGTTATGACCTGTACACTACAATATTTGCTGTACATAAGAAAGAAGAATCATGGCCTGTCTTGAAGCATTTGTTCAGTTAGGCCTATTATGTAGGTCCGTGGTGCGGTGGGTTTCTGGTTCGTATCACGTGTAAGAATTTTAATTACATTGATTGATTTGCGATGGGTGTTATTATGACTGTGGCGTAAATTTCTTTGTTTGAAACTGATTAAGGGCCGGTTTCGCCAACAGAGATAATGTTATTGTATCGAGTTAAAGTACAAAATTATCACGATTATCTAGTTGTTGTGTTTCACCACACACTTTTATCTCGATTTTCTGATGGTATAGAGATGAAATACTTAAACCTCCGAATTTGGTGGATAAGGTCAGATTATCTGGATAAGGATGTAAAGTATAAACAAACATATCACTGTGTACATTATATTTTTAAATGGCACGGGCGATGTATAATTTAATTTTCAATGAGGACAGTGACGATGAAGAACCTTGTCGCGAACGTCGGCCACGATTGTTTCCTGAAAGACGTGGTTATTTTGAAGTGTATGACGAGGATGATTTCAAGATTCACTTTCGTCTTTCTAAACAATCAGCACAGATTGTACTTGAACACATTGAAAATCAACAAGAGTTCCCTTCTGACAGGTAGGTTTATTTGAATGCCACCATCCATTAATAAATTCTGCAATGAATGTAGGTTAACAATATTGATTTCAATATATGTGATTTTACTTTTTAGGAACATGTCAGTTTCACCCACGAACCAGCTTTTTGCAACACTCCGTTTTTATGCAACGGGATGTAACCAGCTGTCAGTTGGAGACTATGTTGGTTGTAGTAAACCCACAGCACACAGAATAATCCACAGGGTTAGTTGCGCAATCGCTTCTCTTCGGCTTCAATTCATAACACTTCCTGAGACCAGAGAAGGCATTCATTTGGCCCAAATTAAATTTTATCATGTTGCAGAATTTCCGAGGGCTATTGGTGCAATGGATTGCACCCATGTCAAAATACAGTCACCAGGTTTGAAGAGTATTATTAAGCACAGTATCAAAATTACTGTTACATCTATGACTATTGTTAATATAGAACATCATTTTTTCAGGAGTATAAAATGCAAAGTTGTACAGAAACAGAAAAGGGTACTTTTCTATCGACATTCAAGCCATTTGTGACCCAAATTTGGAATTCACTGATATTGTTTCCAGTTGGCCTGGATCCACACACGATAGTACGGCCTTTAATAACAGTAATAGAAGAGCATTTTTTGAAAGAGAAACAAATGGAGATTCAGTATTGCTTGTGGATTCAGGTTATGCTTGCAACAAATATCTAATGCCTCAATTGGACAACTCCACAAGTCGTCAGAAATATCTGTACAAAGAATCGCATACAGATCTAGGAACCTAGTAGAACGAATGTTTGGATGTTGAAAACGGCGCTTTCCAGTCTTAGCTTTAGGACTGAAAGTCAGCCTAGAGAATGCTTTCCCAATCATTGTGGCTACTGCAGTGCTGCATAATATTTTGATACGAGGCGGCGAAGAAATGTCACCAGATGATCCATACATCATTCGTGAAAAACCGTGGGTTTGCTTGAGGAAGGTTGCGTTAAGGATCAACAAGGAAATGAAGAGAGGAGGGCCAGATATGATGTAGTGAGACGGTCATTAATTGATAACGATTTTAGGAGGTAAAATTCTATTCTATTAATTTTATCCTATTTTATGTTCAAGATCCTATCGTGTTTCATACGTTTTTTTTTTTTTTTGTTTCAGTTTGGTGTAGATGGCCTGGACAAAAAATCATCAACTTTTTTTTTTTAAGATGTTGCTGTAAGGATTAAGTGACACAAGAACAGTAAAATAGTTTTACTTATGATTTTTGTTATTAAAATGTATTCTAATGCTACAAATGTCAAAAACATATAGAGAATGGTTTTCGATATTTCTAGGTCTCGTTACAAATATACAAAATCAGACACACTAATCTTCATTGTAAATAAAGTTACAAACAAAAATTATGTACCAATGATATAAAACGAAAATTTATAAACTCCCCAATTTTTCTTTAATTTTTGAATATGTAGAGTCAAAACTTCAGTCTGTAGCTTTTAATGTTTAAGCCGTTCTTGTTCTTGTTGCAATCTCACTTAACGCAGCTCTTTCATGACATAATTTTCTTCTGTCGCATATTTCTTAATTAATTCAATTAGTTAAATTTTATCTTTATGGAGGGCACTTATTTCATTTTTCTTGCTGGACTGCAATATTGGCCGCCGTCTCTGAGTCCAGGAAGACTTCTCCTCGATGTTTGATAAGTGACATTCAAGGACTGATTTCGAAACATTGTCACAATTATCGGCAATGTAGTCTTTTGAAGTACTTTCACAGTTACCTTGCTCAGTGCTTACCAGAACCGTTTCTTTGCCACAAGGGAATATCACTTATGTACTTTACGGTGTTAAGCTAGCATTATTTTCGGGTATGAGAGCAGGACATATCGAATCTCTGAGCATTGAGGGAATGTATTGGGACCAGTCTCCATTTAGAAGAGTCTGCTGAAAGCACAAAACAAAATATACCTCTTGTGTGAAAAATTTAAGCATTTAAACGTATCTTACTGTTTAGTTTCTTAGTTAGGTTTAGCTTTTTAACAATTTGACCTTCTTTGTAAAATTCTGTTTCTTACAATAGGTTCAGCCTCCAGGGTAGCAATGCCCACTATCGCACCTACTTCCAGCTCGACAATAGAATTTTCTTCTGTGTTATTTGATTCACCTGGAGCAAAAATGTTCTGGTTAGTTCTCATGTGATAAAATTTGTACTAGTTAACTATTTCACAAAATAATAAATATGTGTCTAATATTCTCAATGTTCATCCAACAATGTAACTTCCTTTATGTAAGAATGGAACCGATCAAAAATATTTTACTCAATCGGTTACATAATTTACTACACATAAATATGTTTTGAAGGAGAGGTCTATGAAATACACTAATTTGGTAGGCCTACTGTACTTACTTATGCATTGTGATGTCTTGACCATTACTGAATTTGCGTCTGAGACGAAGGTATTGTTGTGTCCTACAACTTAAGGTTTTATTAAACCATATATACGCCCCAAAATAAGGTAATTTGTAACTTTTTGGGGGGGTTCCTCCTCCTGAAAAAACAGTGCATACAGTTTATTACTTTACTACCTTTCACTTCTGTAGAGGAAGTCACAAAGTAAAGTGTTTCACTTTGTAACACAAGTCCTGAATATTTTTATAGAACACATACCTGTCCCATTTAACATCTGAACTTTTTCGTCCGCATACTGTTTCCGTGTGGTCTTCTTCAGATTTTCCCAAACAGATTTAGGGTTATCTGCAGACCTATGATAAACTCCTGACATACAGTTGAAACTATTTGCAATAATTTGCTACTGTTTATTTTTGTTCTGTTGTGCAACTGCATCTGTGCGCTTATTTTCAATTATTTAAAAATGTTCTGTCACCAAATCTAACAAATTACTTTTATTCTTCTGACGATAAATTTTTATTTGGTGGTTATTTGTCGGAACACGTATTTTATTTCGTTTCCATTCTTTTTTATCATTACAAGACTTGAATAACAACTAACCTACTCGTGATGTTTGTTCACTTTTATTCCGAAAATCGAGATTTCATAACGAAAATCGAGATTTTGTAATTGAAAATCGGGATTTTATTCTATCCATTATCTCAAAAGAGGATAAGTGGTGGTGAAACACACACTACTTTATCGCGATTTTTATTCAAGTTTAAGTATTTATCTCGATAAAAATATGTAGATTTTCCACAAAGTTTATCTTCGTTGGTGAAACCGGTCCTAAGGCATATATGACATAAGAAGAAAGTATAACCACTAACCAATATTTTTAACAGAGTTACTATTTACATTCCACTATTCCACGGGGGATATATGAGTAATACACGAGAGCAAAGCCGCGAATGCACTGCTAGTTAAATATAAAGATGTTCTGTATACACCCCTACCTTTTAAAAATATTCTACGGAAAGATTTACATTCGTTGATAGAACCGAGAAGAAAACCATTCTCTCATATTTCAGCCAATAGGAAATTTGCTTTAATGATCGGCGGTGAACCAAAAATGGAAACACACACATATAACCTTCTTTGAATGCTATTACGTGCAGACATCAATCATGCGCGTTCAGTAGTTTTCAAATAATCTTGTAAGGTAAGATGGCTTCACGTATCGTCGAAAGCGAGGTCGTTATAGACGGTAACACACAACTTTACGCAATGACAGGAGGTGAGAGAGGAGTCGGCCATGGCCTTTGTTAAGGAACCGTCCCAGCATTCGCCTGGAGCGATTTCGGGAAACCATGGAAAACCGAAGGCCGGTAGGACGGCTGAGTTTTCAGCCACTCACAGCAAAATGTCTTCGCATGTCCAGCAACACGGCGGAAATGCCTACAGCCAATCAGTGGAAGGTGGTTGCCCTGCTAGCCGGCAGCCAGTCCACTAAGAAACCTGTAGTAACATGCAGGAGCTAAACATACACGGGGCTGGTATCAAAAGACTCAGGCAGCCAATAAGCGGCGAAGTTCACCCGTATCAAATGAGTCGCCACGTCTGTATTACTATTTAATCTAAATATTTAAAATACGTGTACAAGTTTGAAATGTAAAAAACTTTTCTTCTTCTTCTTTGTATCGGTCGCCAGCGATGAGCGTCAGATCCAATGTCAGTCGCTCGGCGCTGGCGTCAAGGCTCTGATTGGCTGACGCTCGACGCTAAGCGACACGTCGCTCTATCTAGTGTGAAAACCGCTTAACACTCTGACACAAGTTTGTGCAAAATATTTTTCACCAGAACTCATTGGCAATACATATTTACAACTTGCCCTTGACTTGGCCCGGGATAGATCTAGGCTTTCCTTCGCCCGGAGCAAGAATTGTGAGTTGTGCCCCTCCCCCTCCACCACCCTCATTTTTCCTCAGTCCCTCAACTCAACAGTAATAAACGTATCTTGCATGTAGGGCTAGGAAAAATTCTCGAGTTTAGTGACCTTAGAATCCAATGTCCTATGCATACTCAAGCCCCGGTCTATTAGTTCATTGTCGGTTGTCGGAATGAGTAGCAGGTAATGGACAAATAGTATGGCTTCGGTATACACAGGATAATGGATTCTAGCATGTTGGCATCTGAACTCGCGAAATATTACTAGCCTGTGAAAACGTTGTTTTGCGCTAGCGTAAATTAATATATAAATTTTTTAGTAGAAATACACGAAACCTGTACTTAGTAACATAGTACCGTTAGCAGTATTTTAAGTATGCATTCTAATGATCAATACTGTATTTATAACATTATATGGTGTTCATAGTTAATAAGAATACAAAAATGAAATCTAGGTATTGTATATTTTTTACACTCATTTACATTTCTGTCCCAAGTAAAAATTTTTGGCACCACCAGCGCCCCCTCCAACCCGACGCCCGGAGCAGTCTGCCTCCCCCCCTGCCACCCTAGAATCAACGTAAGTGGACTTGACTCCTCCTAGGAGGCCCTAATTTAATAATGAAGC
>PNEQ01047830.1:58206-69257 GCA_003012365.1 Medauroidea extradentata
AATGTCAGACGACCGTCCCTTGGGCGGAGCTTGTGAAAGAGGAGGGGGTCAGTTGAGCTGTCAGGCTTTTTGTCCTTGCCTCAAAAAGAAAGGAAAAGGAGGGGATGGAATGTGGGGTTGGGAACCTGGGCGAAGGTCGTACCGAGGGGAGGGGGAAGGGACAACATGTGGCGCTGCTTGAGCTATACCAACACAACTATCTGAAAACATTGATCTGCGGTACTATGCAGGGACTGCTACTACTACACGGTCGACATTTTCGAACCAGTGAATATACATCCGCCCTCGGCCGTTGTCGGAGCTGAAATGAATACCCCTACCCCTTCATACAGCGGCAGTGGACTCGCCCGAGCCGGGGTTCGAACCCGGGTCCTCCCGAATGCGAATCCAACGTGTTACCGTAGCGACATTTCGCTCGGTCGGATAATCTTGTAACGGTCGAAGCTCTGTACACCGCTTGGCGGCCAAGGAAGGCAGCAACCTTAACTATAGGTCGTTCAGGTTAAAGTGAGATCTAAAGATTTAACCTTTGAAAAATATCACTAGCCATTACTGCATATAATTTAACAATAACTAATATCCCCTTACTCTTTGTATGGTTGGTAGTGGATTTCTGAATATATTTCCGTGTATTTTCCTATTTAAATACAAACATGCTAAAATAAAATGAACTGAAATCTACATACTTGAGTTTTACATGATTAATTAACTTTTTTATAATACATTTATAGGTTTCTACCGACTACGCAATTTATCTTATACGCGCAAACATTAAGTAACGTGTTCAAATAGGTTAGAAATTTCCAGTCGTTAGCCTTTACGCGCGGAAAGATACGAAATTACTGGAAACAGAAGTTTAGCAGGGCTATTTAGAGTACTCACTTTATGCCGAACCGCCTATGCCATGTTGTAATCACAGCGGCGCATGAATATGATAACCCAGTAATTCGTACGACTATTTGTACAAGCTCAGCTGCGGTATTTATTAATACAGTAATATTTACAAGTTAACACATGTCGCAGCTGCAAATCAAAATAAAATTAATAATTAGTCTTATGCGTCACTTTTCTGTTCCTTACCAACATTTATGTCATGTCCATTACAGAATCAAAATTTAAATGTTTTCATTTAAAAATCCCACCAAGCTTTCTACTATTGCGCCCTGGCGTCTTAAAACACACGATTCTCACTGGAAGCTGTTTGTGTTGAAACCACGTCACTTCATTCGCACTAGTGTGATTCCAGGATCGCTGTATGCAAACATTGCAATCAATGGTCACACTAGGCCTTTTTTGGCAACGTGCTGCCATAGTTACGCGAATAAAATGGATGTCATAATCGACTGTGTAACAACGTTCCTTGTAGGCCAAAGTATCCGGTTGTTACAATCTTCAGCGATGTTTTAACTAGCAATGAGCCTTACTAGCATTGTGGTGGTCGTCCGATGCCGAACCCCACAGCTTAAGAGTGCGTGGTAGATAAATAAACGCTGAAAACATAAATTGATTTCTACGCATTTTTCAAAACCAATATGGGTAAAATACTCAATGATAATCCTAGATAATGGTATTTGCCAACTTTATGAGTAAATATTTATCCAAAATTACTCATTCGTTACGCGTGATCTCTTGCACCGCAGTTAAATGCACGAGGTTCCGGCATCAGAGATTGTGCCTCAGAAGTTCGTACTGGAAAATATTTGGTTTAAAACGTTGGATAAAACTATTGTCTAGGTTTGTTATTGTTTAACTTTCACAAATTGGCTTCACGAAACCTACGGCTATGGATTAATGTTTTTAGCGCTGAATTATGTACCTCGCCCTCTTAAGGTGTTGCTATAATGTTTCTGCACTAGGACGTACTTAATCCTTGCGATACGCGAACATTCGAGAGGTGTAGGATATTCGTCTTTTATGCTACCTTATTATGTATTCCTTGTCATCTTTAAGAGCTTAAATATGTAGAAGCTCTATGCCCTAACTATTCTGAGATAACAAGAGGGAAAGAAACTACTTCACAAGTGAAAAGAAACACAGATCTTGCCTTAGAACTTTACGCCTGTTCTCGACGTAGTAGCTGTAAATAATTTTTATGCAGAATAATGTACTTCTTCTTGACTCGTATAGTCGCCTGATAAAGTTCAACTTTTTGTCAACTTTTATCACAAAATGAAAAAAAGAAATATTTTTAAATGAGAAATTAAACACTGCAACAGATGTGATTGATAATATTTAATGAGTTTGGCGAGTTAATAGGCTTATAAGTGACAGAGCTATAAGGGCGGCCTTGAAACGCGCATCAATTACCGCAGCGCCATATAGAGCCAAGCATTTAACTAGGGTGTAATATTTTCACCGGTTCATTTATTATTACGAGACGGTAAACGGTGACCATGTAAATTTTATTCGTGGGAAGTCTGTAGCAATGTTCAGTGCATTTATGTATATGAATTTTGAATACATTTAGTTCGTGCAATTGTAAATACGGTTGTCTGAAAAGGCGGTGTATAGCTAGGCTGGAGGGCTTAGAAACTATAGTCGGTCTTACGAAATAATTGTACTTTTCGACATATGATCTTTGAAAGAACTGTGCAATGGGAGTGCATGACTGGATTCAGTTTCTTGAACGTACTCCATTGCAAATTGAATGCCTGTCAAAGAAAACTAAACAAATAAAAGAAAACCATAATATAAGCAGAGTATGCTTTAGTCAGCAAGATACATACACAACAAGAAATTCCAAAATGGAATTGGGTCAAATAGAAACAAGGAACAAACAGATAATAAATGAAAATAATAACAAATAAAATAAAAAACCAAGTAACATGCGACACAACGATGAGATGAAACAAAGAGACGAAAAAAACACAGTAGTTTTCCAGACAGACAGTGTTACGACGTTTCGGGAACTGCAATCTGTTCCCGTCATCAGGTAGACACACAGGGTTCAGGAACACGAGTGCGACTGATGAGGAGACTGGAAAAACCATGGGTTTATATAGGGTAAGCCCACTTATCCAGTTAATTTTCGACAGTTATGTTGACATTAATTCTTAAAACTGTTTCCACGAAATAAGCAGTGTTTTCTTCTGAAACAAGTGATTTTCAAACAAGCACACTCAACTGGATCGAAAACTGTGCAGTTTATCAGAATTAAAAAGATTTTCTTGTAGAATTTTGTGCACTTGATAGTCTTAAGAACCGTCAAAAAATAGAATTGTTACGTGAGACAAACTAAATGTATTAATGAGCAGAGTATTTTGACAGTGACATTCCGTCCTTGCCCGAAGAGGGTTTTCTTCTCGTACTTTGAAACAATTGACACATGTGAAATAGTTTCGAAAAAAACGTATTTTTCTGTCCACTGCCATACATTTGAAGCGCGTGGCAGTCATAAGGCCGGGATAACGACGACTTCACGTTCACGTATTACTTACCATTTAATCACGTTCACGTGTACGTAATACGTATTCAATTGAGGTGCCATATTACGATCCTTCACGTAATCTGCAAGCAGGCAATGAAAAACATCGTGAGAGAGTCTTGAAGTTAATAGTCAAATGTAACATGACACAATAGAAGACATTATCCTCCGAAATGTGATTGGTCCAGGCGAACACGTGGTATAACTTCACGTATCACTTTAACTTAAAAACTTGTCAACGAAAAGCTTTTCGTTACGTGAAAGTGAACGAAAGTATAAAGAGACGCGATCGTGATAGGGCCCGTTCAATTGCGTTCGTCAAGGTATTCACTGCGTACGTGAAATTTAAAGTCAAGTGGACGTGAAGTCATCGTAATCCCGGCCTAACTGCCTACATGAGAGCCATGGCGTGACCAAGGTTAGGAGGGATTCAAATGTTAAATTATATTTGTTTGTGCTCAGTCATTTTTAATGATATCTCATTAAAAAAAGAGAAAGTTTTTTTTGCATTCAGGGTATTAAAAACGCTCTAAAATTTTCCTTTTGCAATATGGGTCCCCGAGAAGGTTAAAAAAAGTCAAGTGCGACAGATATGTACATTCAAAAGATACTGAACTACATAAAAAACATATCCTTTCTCTCGCCAGGACTCTGTGTGTTCAAGTGGGAGGAAAAAGGTAATGTTATATTTATATAACATAGCGTGAGTTTTGTAATTGTTACTTGAGGGTTCATTTTACTCGCACAAAAAATAATTCTCGCAGCCATTTTCCCTATACTGGTGCTTCAAAGCCAAAATGTTCTTGTATTTCGATATTTTGAGCCGCAAATAACCACTGAAAGTAATAAAATTAAAAAAAAATATACGTAATAATTCTCTTCAAAACCTCATATTACGGGCTACTGCTTGGCATTTTTTAAACTGATTACTGAAAAAAAAATTAAATATTAAAAAAATTGACATTTTAATTTTTTGTATCTTTTATCGATTTTTATAAACTAAAATATATTTTGTAGTGTTTTTTTTTAACGTGTTAAGCAGTAACCCGTGTCAAGTAGTTTCAATTGAAATTGTTTTTCGTCTCATTATGTTAGGCCTTTAAGAGCGTAAGATAAAAATTTTGAATTTTTAAATGCCATCACGGGAAAACCAGTTTAGTTCTTTTTTTATTCTTTTATTTTTAGAGGAAATCCTACTCCCAAGTAACGTATATAGAACTGAACTGACACTATTTCATACAAATACAAAATAAAGTTTTTTTCTCACTTAGACGGCCCTAACATACAAGCTCAACAGAGACAGCAGATTGTCTTCTGTACTGTTCGCCTCTGTGCGGAGCCCGGGTAAACAGTCTAGCAGCTACCCTTCCACCCGTTAATTCCGTATTGGCGCTGGCGGTTGTCTCTCCCGGAATACCCCCCAGCCTCCGTATTTGCTCCGGACAATTAATGACGTTCCTTGCTGGCTCTCGCTGGCGCTATCTTCAACGTGGCTCGCTATTAAGGCGTGCTGATAACTGTGGAGGGTGGAAGTAGAGGGGAGACTGCCGCATCCATTCCGCGACAATGGGGGCTACCCGGGTTTTGCATCGGTGGCGAAGTTACTATAAGCCTGTCGTCGCCATCTCCTTACGTGCAACCCAGCAATATACAAGTGTAGTCTTAAGGCAACGGATCCCTATTTATGTTATTTTAGTAGGTTCATTGTTTTAAATTATGAAAGGGAGCAGGTTTCACAAAATAATTACACAGAAATGTTGGAAATTGTTTGTACTTTATAGTCGAAATTTCCCAAGCATAAGTTATAACAATTTTGGCAAATGATTGTCTTTAAGAAAATGTAATGAAGTCGATAATTGAGCAATATTATGGGAACTTACATTTTGATTTCCAACATTGCTACGTAACGGTTTGCTCGCTTTCAGGATATAAGAAATGTAACTAGCACAATCAGCCTAATGGGATTCTGTGGCCTTAATATTGTCAGTAATTAAATACGAATTATTTTCGTTATAGTTGTATATGCTTACTATCTTATATTTTTGTAATTCACAAGTACGAATATTTTGTTTAGATACGGAATGCAATAATGGAGATTATAAATCGCTGAAAGAAAATAATTGTATGTACTTACTTCTGTTAAAGTAGGAACAACGTTGTAGGTATTCTCTGGTCTGTTAATACAACAATATGTTCTGCAGAGTTAACATTCGGTTCTGTGCAAGGAGATAAAAGCATCTTTATTTATAGAAGCTATTGTTACTTTTACAGAACAGATTGTTGTAGGAACAACCCAGATGGAACACACAACCAAACGTGACTGTTGTACCTATTTTAACGCAAGTATCATATGTAGAAGAAATATTTTATTTCAGTTTAAGAATTTTATGTAAATAATATGGATGTTCAGATGTACTTACTGGCAAATACGGATTTTTACGCATGCATATATTTATACAAGTGTAATGTGGACCCTGAAAACGAGAATGTTAATGTGTAAGGTGTACGGCATTTATATTTTGATAAACCTTGTGTAAATCACGTCGAGGTATATACTACAAATATTTTGTTTGCAAAAAAAATTAAAATGTGTGTTTTGGGATTGCAACGAAGTATGTATGGTAGAGGAACGGAAAGAAAATAAACGGAAAACAAAGTGTGGCGTAATGCAATAATAAGAAATATATGATAGCACTCTGAACGGAAGCAGAGCATCGTGACAAGGATGAATGTAGGGCTTAGAAGAAGACGTTGTGTCATTTCAAGTGAATATACTCTAAAAATATAGCTAGAAACGAAAGTGAAACAAATCGTCCAAAGTTCCGAAATTTCTTCTCCGTGTGTTCTGCAGTTTCTAGTGTGCCTCGTATACTTGAAGTCCTAGGTTCGAACCCAAATCGTGGCGCTGGTATAGTCTTTAAGTGGAAAAATAGATGAGTAACAACTCACTGACATTATGAGCAACACTAAAGTGGACTTAACCAGGGAAAAACCTTTGTTCGCCGATTTAACACAACACGAAAATAAACTCATAACTTGTATGTAATAGATTACTGACAACTCCCGACTATCCGAACTATGCCAATGCCTCGGATAATCCAAAATTGTGGATAATCCACTTTCACCATTTCTTAGATCTCAGTAGAAAGAAAAAAATATCAAATTTATTTCTGCAATGAAAGGAAGCAATTTAATAAAATAGACTCTCTATTATTTGCTTGAATTATCAGAGGTTATGTGCTTATATTCTAAAAACACAAATAATAAAAAATCACGAATACCTTATTTATCCAAGATAAGAATCTCGTTAACCCCATTATGCGCGGAGCTAATTGATTCGCCTACTGGAAGAGACTTAAATTTTCTTAAAGCCTTTCAAAAACAGTTGCAAGGATAACGCGATGGTGAACATAATGCGAGTAAACACAGGGTGTATTTATAAATAACCAAAAACGTTTATTTATTTATTTTAACTATTTAAAGCAAAATATTTTGCGCGGATAATCCGCAATTTGGATAATCCCCACATGGATAATCTGAAGTCTGCTGTATTTGAAAGAAAATTTTTTTTTTCTCAAATCTTCTTACGTGTGTCTGGTTAAAGGAGTGTTCAGAATGTGCATAAGACTAATAGCGTAAGCTATATGCTTTACCTATGAATTAATGCATTACGTCAACAGCGCGACTCTTTACCATACAGTCCTTATCAGCGCCGTTAATGAAGGCATATATTTACGGCACAGCACTATATATATGTATGTATGTATGTATGTATGTATGCGTGTGTATACATATATATATTTATTTATTTATAAAACGAGTTGGGAAATTATTTTCTATTTTGAAATGTAAATGCAAAAGTTACATTAAGCGATGTATTCTGAGAAATTATTATGATGTTAATGAGTTTAATAGCGTTGAAATGTATAAGTCATATGATAATATAGGCCAGCATAAAATCAGTATCGGGTCTCTGCCACGCTAGCTGAAATCTCGCGATCTAACTAGGCTTTTAGCGAAAGTATTTAAATAACTTGTGCTCAAGTGTTAAAATTTTCTGTTTCATCTGAGTCCAGTTTTGGGAAGATTTCTTAGTTACGTGTTAAATATAAAGGCGTAGCAGTAATATGTATCCTATTTATCTTATGCCTTAGACCTCCGTGGTCGTGTGGATGTCCTTCACTGTACTGTTATCCTTCATGGGGAGAAATTAAGCAGATGTAAATACTTCAATCGTCATAATAGCGGTAAACCTACCATCCTGTGTTTAAAACCGCACATAATCATGAATCACAACGTCACTTAAAAAGAAACTGGTAGAAGGGGGATGTATATACCGAACCGAACCATTATTCCGTATAAACGCCTTTGTGTTTCTAGGCCGCTGAACATCTATGACAACACAAAATGACCAAGCATTATAAATTAAGCAAAGACGGAAGGAACCCGGAATTAGCTGTTATCAATAATAATTGTGGATATTTAGCGATATTTGATAACATTATCTTGAAGTATTGTACGTCAAGAACATTGGTTCATTTGGTTATTTATTCTACATTATTATTACTGCTGCCCGTTAGATCCTCTTCTTTTCTTAATGTATGTTCTTCGCTTTTTTTTTAGCCTGGATACGATCTCAAAACTCTTACACATTGAAAGTCTACCAATAATATACAGCAGCCGAAATCATGTCGTCCGTATAGCTGGAAGTTCTTTAAAGATTTTTTAAAAATAAGTTGTATTTAATGTTTTAGTAAATAAAGTAACTAGACATTATATTTATTCATATAGAGCGTGGCGTATGTTCTAAGGGGTTAGGTGTGATGATGTAAGAAGGAAGGGGGCAGAAGTACATCTGCGATATTGACACGAGAAAAATTTTTATAATATAAGTATGTTGTGGTAGTGAGTTGTCCAGCAATAACTACATTTATCACTATACTTAAAGTTATTCGCTGATCGCAATTTGAAACAACTCAACTCCGCCATATTATTACTCGAGAAAAGTCAGTTTAACCTCAATATAGCCTGCAAATGTTTTATCTGTATTTCCTTTTATCTCTGCTCGTAACATGAGACTACGGGGCACGCGACACTCGTAGTTATGGAAACCTAACAACGCAGAGGCATATTGTTCATTACACATTACGTACTCTACGTAAAAACAGTATACGGACATAAAATTATGAACGTAAATGCCACAGTTAGTAATACCAAGTAAACCTTTCAATTTCGTTTAGCTAAACAGAGTCCTAATTTAAGTAAAAAAAAATGTCTATTGGTGCCAGTTGGTATAAAGTATTGCTAATTAAAATTTTTTTTTTAAAGATGTGTCAACTGTGCGGCGTTATCTTTGTGCCCTACTGACTAATAAAATACAAGAGTGATACTTGATTCTTTCACATTGAAATTTATAAATACACACATTCGCGCATGGTAGAGTGCTTTGTTTTTTTTTTTTTGTTTTTTTTTTTGTGGTGATAGCTAAAAAACTAAGTTACAATTTTTTTTGTTTTTCTTGTGAAATAAATTAAGTAAGAATTATGCTATCAGGAAAATAACATTTACAATAATATTTATTGAAGTTATAACTGACAGTTCAGGCACATTTAAGAATCTCGTAGTTTATTACGAATTTCGCATATGTCTTTCTTTTGTAATCAGAAATGTGTTGTTTTTACAACAAATTTAAAGGTAAATTTGCTTCCACATTACGTACTTAATGAGCGAACATATTCAAATAGTTTTATAACCACACAAAATTATCACGTTCTATTCTGTCTCAGTTGATTTTTATATTATATTGTATATAATAAGTTATATATACATGCACATATAGGATGCACAGGAAATATTACACAATTTTTTGTTGTATGCCATGAAACGAAAAGTCTCTATCAAACTAACGGTAAGAGACATGATGTGCTCCATTATGTCGTCCAGTTAAGGGAATGGATTCGTGTTTCTCAGCTTTCGTAAGAATGGTTAATTTTTTAACCCAGATGTGAGATGACGTCGTAAATCTGCTCAGTAACTCTGTTTCAAATCGGTTTTACAATGGAATGTAAGTTTTCGAGACAAATGGAACAAAAATTTTAATTAACTTATCAATAAAAAGGAAGTTTCGTTAATTTTTCTAATTAGGAACCATCATGCTGTATTTTGTCTCGTAAAAATTAATTAGAGTATCCTATTTGTAAACCAGCTATAACAAAGTTACCGAATTATTTTACAATATCGGTTACTGGTCATGTTAAAAAAAAATATTATCATAAAAATGAAGTAAGTCGTGCCCAAGCCCTTAAGGGCGCCACCTACCTGCGCGTTAGAGGCTGTGGAGCGACTGAGCTGTAAGATCGATCTTGAAGCGCCCATCAAATGCCACGTCGCCTCAACGAGCCCGCCGAACCGTTTTTACTATGGGACTTCAGCGACAACACTGTCATTTTATTGTACGCTATGAAAAATAAAGGTTCGCTCTAGAGGCCTATTTTATTCAAAGTCTCCCGAAAATGAATACTCCTACATAAAAAGTGCCGTGAAAAGTCCCAATTCAGCCATTTTCGTACTCTAAAAAGTACTGTTAGAAACGAAAGTAGTGTGTGGCAAATAAATAGGCCTGTGTAAGGATCCTTAAATGCTTTTCGTAGACTAACCGCGTGACGACACGTGGAATGGTTTCCGAATAAAATCAGGATTGTTAAATATCTGCACGCCTCTTCACGATCCTAGTAGGCGGCGCTCTTAAGGTGGCCGTTTAGGTGAACGTATTGGGCGCGTTCGAAACCAACATGTGTGGAAGCGATAAGGACGAGGCAGCACGGGCATCTCGCCTCACCCTAGCCCAGGGTTGACCAACCCTGTGCCCGCGGGTCAAACACTGGCCCACCACTGCATTTAGAATGACCCGTCAAAATCTGAAGCATTTGCACCATACTTCGGAGTTATTTGCACAGACTATGAAAATATTTAGAAAAATAATTTCATACCTGGCAATGCTCCATATTTAAATACTACGGAGACAATGTTCGAACTTCGAGCGGATAATGAACTGACAATACACTGCAAATATATGTTTCATGAAATAACTCTCTGCTGTAATACTATAAGAAATTACGTAAATATTGAGCTCATAAAAACAGTCAACGTGAAAGTTATTTATCGTGGCCAGTGTAATATTTAGATCAACGCTTTGGTCATAACTCCGAAAAGGTTGGCCACACCTACCCTAAGCCTCTGAACTGGCATGCAGTCTTCTCACCGACAACGCGCATGTATGAGACTTCAATTGGGACCCTCAATTTTATTACGTATTATTTAGTTGTATTGTGCATGCCTATACCTTTAAATTTCTGCGTCGAGACTTACTTACCTAAAAAGACCATAAAATGTCATTATCACCTTTTCCGGCCGCTAGAAAATATGTTTTAATGGGTATACACTCGTGTATCGTTCTTTAAATGATATTCCTAAGCGGACATCGCTCACGTGAGATGAGAATTTTGCGAGTAACATGGTAACAGCCGGAGATCTGCACACCGCTTGGTGGCCTGGGCAAATGGCCTCAAGTGTTCTATAGCCAAAGGAAGTGTCTCGGTGTCATCTATGTCACACATGGAAAGCTTTA
>PNEQ01047831.1:0-11339 GCA_003012365.1 Medauroidea extradentata
AAGCCTGTGCTCACTTGCCGAGTACTTTTCAAAGTCACATTTTACTAAGACTTTATCCTCACACTAGAGTAAAATCTTTCTGGTGCCTTAACTTGCCAGAGCCTTCAGCAATGGGGGTTAAGGCCCCAGGCGTTCTCTCCACTCACAAACTAGCACAAGCACTACACATAATCTACACTACACAATAAGTACTCACGAATTTAATTAGGTCACCTTGAAAACACTCTAAAATTAGAAACAACTTTTTACAACACGACTCCACATCACTCCAGCCTTGGCTGGAAGGGAGCTTCACTCCCCGCCGCTTACACCTACACATAAATCACTAGACAACCAAAAAGTTAGTTAGCTTAAGGGTCCGGAGCCCACAACCTAGGTACACAACACCCCGCCGCCGTCCGATTCCAATGATTTGAACCGTGTGTCGGGGTATACTTGCTTTAAAAACACCCAACGAGTTATGAAAGCTCAGGCTTTCGGTCTCGTGACATCAACGGCCCTTCGGGGGCAAATGAGGAAGCGGCGGCGGCAAACCACCTGCGGACCAGACCTGAAGAGGTCGCTCGTGAGTCGCCGAGGAAGTAGCACGCCTAGGAACACTGCTCCGAGCGGCACAACTAGCTTGTAGGTTAGCAAGTGCGGGGGAAACAGTCTCGCGACAGTACGCTGATAGGGATTTTAATACATAGCTTAGCCCGAGTGCTGAGTGCGCTCTATAGCCTCCCCTGTACTGGGGCGCGGGCTGGGCTACGAAATAAGTAGTCAAAGATACATAAACACGAAAAATTAGCTTACTAATTTTTCAACATAAACATCACCGGTTGAAAATCAGGGAAGTAGGAACACACAAATCTTGTTAAACAGTTCAATAAATTTTACAGCCAAGTATATATAACTAGACAACACTCCAACCTACAGATTATAAATATTTACATCTGTAAATCCTAAGCAGCAGACAGTAAAGGAGCCTGGTGGAGGCCTGCTAGGACCCCACACCAGGGGCAACCTAACACTAAAAGCCACATATTAATTAAACGGGATATAAATTAGCCTTCAAACCGTAGTACAGTAATTAAGAATCAATAAATTAATAACTTGAAACTGATAACACCAGAAATTATCTAAATACTTTCACAAAAATCGACGAAAACAGACACATCACGAGTACAACAACACAGAAAATAGGACTCCAGACAGGCAAAACTGCTACTCGCTTCTGATTGGCCGACGCATTTTAGCCGACCAATCGGGGACCAGAAGGGAGACAAAGACAAGCCAGCCGTCACGAACAACTACGAGCGACATTGGGGGAGGGAGGGGATACTCTGGGGCTTCGCCCGGGGTACACTCCATTTGACCTAAAGTCATATGACCTAAAATAGTTTTAGGCTGAATGCCTGTTAGGCCAAGTGACTTTTAGGGCAAGTGACGTTTAGGGCAAGTGACGTTTAGGGCAATTGACGTTTAGGTCAAGTGACGTTTAGGCCAAGTGACTTTTATACCAAGTGACGTTTAGGGCAAGTGACTTTTAGGCCAAGTGATGTTTAGGGTAAGTGACGTTTAGGTCATGTGACGTTTAGGCCAAGTGACTGTTAGGTCATGTGACTTTTAGGGCAAATGACGTTTAGGCCGAGTGACGTTTAGGCCAAGTGACGTTTAGGTGAAGTGACGTTTAGGCCAAGTGACTTTTAGGGTAAATGACTTTTAGGGCAAGTGACGTTTAGGCCAAGTGATGCTTAGGGCAAGTGACTGTAGGACTGTATTGAAATTTTAGGGCAAATGACTTTAGGGCAAATGGTTTTTAGGGCAAATGACTTTTAGGCCAAGTGCTGTTTAGGCTAAGTGACTGTTAGGTCAAATGCCGTTTAGGCCAAGTGCCGTTTAGGCCAAGTGCCGTTTAGGCCAAGTGCCGTTTAGGCCAAGTGACTTTTAGGCCAAGTGCCGTTTAGGCCAAGTGACTTTTAGGCCAAGTGACTTTTAGGCCAAGTGATGTTTAGGCCAAGTGACGTTTAGGTCAAGTGACGTTTAGGCCAAGTGACGTTTAGGCCAAATGACGTGTAGGCCCAAGTAACGTTTAGGTTAAATTACATTCAGGTTAAGTGACAGTGAAATAAACATTCTCTTTCGGTTTCCGTCGTATCTTTCTCTAGTCTCAGGATATTTCGTATTGGTTTTAGTTTTCACCAACAGAGCGCAGTTGACTTCGTTTAGAGTTCTTGTAGCTGCTATTCGGACTACCTGTTCAGAAAACGTTAGTTCATTTTGTCTTGAGTGACTGATTCACTACCAAATGAACATTTTCTTGATCTTTCAGTTTGATACCATTCTGGATCACCAGTTCACGGTATATTTAAAATTTTGGATAGTGTAACTATTTATCAGCGCAATTTTAGGTCTTATGCCGTTTGTAGTATTATGTATCGGTAAGTCTAGCATGCAGATTATAAGCCGTATGTAACTTTTGAAGGGGACTTATATTTTGTTATTATCTGCATAGCAAAGAATATAACATACACACACATACCAACTATAGACAGAAAAATATGTAAACAAAATTGATTTATCTATAAATTTAATTAAGTTGCGGTATTGTATTTTTCATTCACTAATACACCATGATTTCTCGCATATTAAGTAGTAACTTATTGCGTGATAGCTACCAGTAACACAATAATGAGACGTGATCTTTGAAAGAACTGTGCATTGGGAGTGCATGACTGGATTTATTTACTTGGACATACTCCATTGCAAAATAATCATCAGTCGAACTCGTGATCCTGAACCTTGTGTGTCTACCTGATGACGGGAACAGATTCCAGTTCCCGAAACGTCGTTTATACTGACTGTTTGGAAAACTACTGTGTTTTGTTTCGTCTCATCATTTGTGTCGTTTGTTGTTTTTTCTGTTTGTGTCCGACATATTTGTGTTTTGTTTAGTCTCATCGTTGTTTTGTTGTTTTTCTGTTTGTGTTTTTGTTTCGTCTCATTGTTGTGTCGCATGTCAACTTAGCTATTTTTATATTCTTGTTATTTTTTTATTTTCTGTTTGTTCATTGTTTTTATCTGACCAGATTCCAGTTTTGGAATTTCATGTTGTGTATGTATCCTGATGACTAAAGCATACTCTGCTTATTTATGTTTTCTTGTATTATTTTTTGTTTCCTTTTAACAGTCATTTATTTCGCAATGGAGTGTGTCCAAGTAAATAAATCCAGTCATTAATGTGACGCGCATGAATGGATTAACAAAACCCCTTACAAAACTTTGAAGAAAAAAATAAAAGAAAAAAGAAATAATATTAACATTTTAATCTATTTATTTACAAAAACGCTAAAATACCACTAATTTGCACCTTAAAATCCATAATTTTTCCGCGGAAGGACTCATTTCCCCCCTTCCTGTTTCAAAGGGACGATCGTCAGTCCTTTAAAATATTCCCAGATTAATATACCCCCAATTCAAATCTTGATTACACCACTGGTTAGAAAATAATTACGTACACCCCCCTCCGAAAAATTTACTGGCAAAGAGCGAAGGCTAGTCAGTGATAGTTTTGGGTTGAATGTGTCTCCGACAAGTACTACATGCAGACATTAGTATAAAACTGTTTTTAATGGATAATGTAAAAAGTAGTACTATGAAATTATGTGCTCTAAACGTAGGACATTATACGATTTGTATCTGTCGTATAGCCAACTTCAATATCAATAAACTATTTAAAATCAGTGGTGATGATATCTCAGTGGTAATGAAAGATGAGAAAGCAATAAATCGTTGATAGTCTTCTAAAGCAATATACGCGTAAATGCCATTACATAAAATAAAAAAATCATAAAAATTTTAATGAACCTAAATTAATAATATAACTATCAGTGTTGTAAGGGGAGTAGCTACTTGTATAATGAATAATTCTGGGGCGGCATTAAAAAATATTAATTATAAAGAGTTATTTAGCTGATAAGATTATCTAGTTATTTTAAAGCAATATACCTAGGCCTATACCTAATATACCATATTCCTGAGTGGAGATATGAAAGGTAAAATTAAAAATTTAATGTTTGGGATTTTCACCGTTCGCTTAGAATATTTTATATTGTGTAAAATTACTAATATCATGGTCAAAGTTAATCCAAATTTGGCGTTAGGGCCGATATGTCTCTAGCGCGCTTGCACTCAACCCTCAACACTGCCGCCGGTTCTACATTTCAAGGATATTTTTTAACTTTAGAAATGTATGATCATGTTATATAAAATTTCGTGCTCTTCATTTTTAGCGTTTTTTTGTTACAAAATACTTATATTTTGAGCTTTATTTTTATTCCGGGGTAAATCCGGGAAAATAAGTGTATTTCACCGATTTTCGGATATGTTATAAGTAAAGGCAAGAAAAATTCACATTATTATTGGGAAACAGACTAGACTTTATTGGATTAGTATATCATTTATGACATAATTTGTGTATTTGATTGATTTACATGCAATTGGTCACTTCACAGTGGGAAATTTAATTACTGGCTTAAATTGTTCCCCAATACAAGACATGTAGTTGTAGGCTAATAGAAGAGGTTGAAGGTCGAGAAAACGAGAAACAGATTGCATACTAGCCTGCTGTCAGAAAATAACGCTTAATTTGCAGGTCTGTAACTACAGAAAAATCGTTTCCTTCAATTTCAATCTCCGCATTTACTGCCGTAAAGTGCATGGTTTTTTAATTGTTATTTTAAAAGGTTCTTCTGGGATGGTTTAATAGAAGGGCAACAATTTCCCGTAATGGAAGCGAGAACAGGGGAAATAATATTATTTACACGATGTGCAAGGTGGAAACACAAAACAAGGTGGTCAAGATGGCTGTGATTCAGAGATTGAAATATTAACCATCTCAGTCAATGCGAGTTCGTCAATGAGCGATTTTTCGGTTCTGTAAGACTTTTGTACTCCAACTTACATTTATGTCTGCAAAAATAAACACGAATACTTCAGACGTCTTTAAACATTTAAAATAAGAAAACCGACTACTTGAAAAGTGCGTGGACTTGTTCAAATAATTGTTTATCTAAGTTATGAGGTATGAATTCGATTTTCATATCCTGCCGGTTGTAAATTTGTGTTCGTCTTAACAATGTCTCTACTTCTTTATGAACTCGAAAACGTATCGAAAAATTACTCAGGATTACTTCATTGACAATGTGTTTGCAGCTTGCAATTTTGACTTACAGATTTAAAAACAAAAGTGGGTAAGTTTTCTTCAGTTTTAGAATGTTGAGATTTATGGTTAGGTCCTTTCCAAAAATCTAAATTTGTGTGAGTTTTAACGATATGCTATGTATGTATCTAAAATATGATTTTATAAGTAGTTAATTTTTTTCATTCGTTTAAATAAAAGCAATTAGTAAACATTAAAAAAATAAGATTTTCTGTTAGGTATGGTGTTTATACTCATTTCAACTGGTTTTCAAATACTCAGATTAAAATCTAGTATTTAAGTACTGTAACACACATATAAAACTTTCCTTTCACGAGTTATCTATTTTAATGAATTGAAAGAGTTTAAATTATTACTCTGTTTTCTCTTTCTGAAGGCTATGCACTTTTGAGCTATGTACTTTAGAGTAGCTTCTGTAAGGGAAATCTTATGTGTGGTAACACATATCTTGTAAAATGATAATTTTTCTGTACATTAAGATGTACGTGATATATTAAACATAGTAAACTCCCTGTAGTATCTTTGGCAGAATACAAAGGCAAACATTGAAATCGCAACAAGCTAACGTACTCCTCACGACACTATTCACTTAGGACCTATTTATTAACAGACTATTAAATTGAAACAACATAAAAAAAGGTTTGATTTAACGGGAAGCCGTTATAATGTGTTTGCAACGTAAGCTTCTAATTCTCATAAAACAATTAAAAACTATTCATTGTTCACACTGGAACGTAATAATTTACTAATACACGAAAAAGTCACTTGGGTCGTTCGGAATTATTATAGTGCACAATACGCAGATCACAAAATCACGCAGATAAGATAAATTAAGTTATTTTCGTTAAATATTTACATGTAACTTATATTATATGTATCTTATTAATTTTACATTTTTCATAAGAAGAAAATAAATTTCCGATCATGGCAATCGTTTCGTAGTAGAATTTTTAAATCTGTGCTGCTCTAAGATTTATAGAATCTCTTGTATATTTGAGTCCACTCAACGCTGTGGTTACTGTAGTGCGTTTTGATCATTAAATGTGTTTCTTTATTTAATCTCTTTAAAGCTTGCCCTGCTTACAAAATAGCTATGTGAATATAATTAATGGCATTGACCGCATTCTATGTGGCAGGTGTACAAAATACTTTTATGTATAAATGTAGAATTTTGGGTTATTATATTTTTTATTGTGTCTAGAAAATTTATCTTAACAAATTATTTTGAACATTAATTTTAATATCGTAATTTAATACTTTACCTTTCGAAATCCTAACGGTAAGGTAAATCATGGATAAATTACCCAATATCCATTAAATATTTTTAGTGCATACATGTTTATAAAACATGGTCTTGATCTCGGCCAAAATATTTCTACTATTTTGTTGGTGATTAATAGGTCTACAACACAGATTCTAAATATGTTTATGATGCTTCAACTGATGACCCCCTATTTGGCTTGCAGAAAACCCATGTTTTGATAAACAAATACTAAAAATGTGGTGCTAATTATTTTGTAGTGAATATCTATTTACATTTTGATGTTATAAATTATTTTTATTAAACACTAAATGTTGTTTTCTAAATTTTTAGATATATGCAATATTCACTTATACAGATGTATCGCAATCTATAAGGTAAAATGCAGAGTCTAAACTTAACATTTGCTTGCCACATAATACGCCTTAGGGTTTATAGTTATCGTTATCAGCTATTTTGTTAATTCAAACAGCAGTAATACATAGCATTGTCGTAGATACTCGTAAAAACACTAATGAGAATGTAAGGCTATTTCCAATTTTTTTGACGGTTGACAAACACGACCATTAAGATTGTGACATATCTTATTATATATATATATTTTTTTTTTTTGCAGGAAGTGCTGGTTTCAATTCCGAAATTGGAGCGAAGAAACAGTATGGCCATTTTCTTTTAGATAACATGCGATTGCTATGTAAAATCAAGTAATAAATTAATTTATATTTACATTATTTCCTACTCTTATAAGGTTATTTTTAACATACAGCAACTTAGCAAGAGATACCTTTCAGTTATGGTAAATTTCGCACGTCTGTGCCACTAGTACCATTTAGGTAGAAAGCTGTAGCCCATATCTTTGTCTCACTCCTATGGTTCAATTCTCACTCTGGATTCCCAAAGTGCGATCTCCACTAGTAACCACCTAGCGCGTCTGGCGACAACAGCTGCGTTGCCAAACGTAAACTCCTAGCAGATGAACGGTTCCAGGAATGTAGATCCACGGGATGGACACTCCATAAGGAAGGGCTGATCCATTATTCCAATCGCTAAACGCGAATTCCAACTTGACAGAGCTAAAACTTTAAGACAATATTATACTTTCTTATTGTGTTTGTGTTGATTTCAAAAACTATTTTACATTTTCACTTCCCGTTTTACAATTTTGACGAGTCGAAAACATTCTAAGCTTTACTATGTATTAAACATTTAGTTTCTTTCTATTTTGTTTTGATATATTCCACTTTTAACGTGGCATTCCTGGTACACTTTTAAATGGCGGATAGAGGTTTTTTATCTTCTAAGAATAACGTACGTAACTGTCTTGTTTGAACACATTTGGTGTCACATCACGTATTATATAGAATTATTATAGTTTGTTAAATTTGTTTGAGGGCTTCGTTTCAGTGCATGTGTATGTTTTAATGTGTTTGTGAATTCCAAGGTAACCTAGTTCCGTCTAGTTCGTCGCCATGCTGCCACGTGGGCACGTGATTTATATTTGTTAACGGCACATAAAATATCGTTTGAAAAAGTTTTTCATTGACTTTGACGTCGAATGCTTGCGTTAGAATGTTAAATTATTTCTAATTTATAGTTATGTCACAGAGAAAAATTGAGAGAAGCGTGGTTAAAGAAAATAATCACACTCCCCAACAAAGGTCCCAATAAAAATATTCCATAAAATTAAAACACTCTTAAAAATAAAACAATTTATGAAAAAAATTATCATTATCGCCAAATTAAGTTTCAAATATTAAATTACACATACGATATCGAAGAAGAAAGTCCCAGGCTGGCCACACTTTGGCTGCAAGCAAAATATTTCCTACATGGTTCATAAAACAATTTCGAACTTTTATGTAGCCGTAATGTATTCAAACACATTTTCCTTGATAGTAATTAGAAATTTGAAGCTAATAATCGATTCTAAATAATCTTCATATGCGTAAATTTCATTTTACAGTGTCAGGAATGTTTTTATAGTAGTTAAGTTTATATTATCCTACAGCAATCAAGACGAAAAAAAAAATGCGTTCGTCGAGTAACACTGAGTGTCTACTTAGTACTAGTACTTTTATTACTCTATGGGCAGGTCCATCTTCATTACTTCTCTTTGACAGCGCAAAAGTTTTATAACAGATTCACATTTTTTTTCTTAAATAATTTTAGACGAACGATTCACTTGGCTCTAGATGTGATTTTTTCTAAGTTCTAGTACAAAACTGTAATTTATTTATTGTTCGTTGCTCATTTACGTACCATGAAAAGAATAACATACATATTAAAAATAACATGTTTATGATTGACCTACATTATCACATTTACAAAGTTAACATACAAAATATAAATAATCATACGAATGTCTAACGCAGTGTTGTAATTAAAATTGCCTCAACTTTTTGTGACGTCTGTATAAACAAGAATATATTTTTAAAGGTGTTGTTTTGTATGTAATGTGTTGTGTAAAAGGGCCGGCACCATCAACCAAGTAAACTGTACGTGTGGTTTAAAGAAACAAATTGGAATGGTAGAAGGTACTGTTTATTTAGCTGGTAAAGTGTGTGATGCAATAGATATGCTGATAGAAATTTAGCTTCCACAAACTAACTCAAAATTAACTTGATGTCAAGGTGTGCAAATGAAAATTAAAAAAAAAATAAATAAATAATTGCGTAACCTAACTTCATGATAATTGGGTGAGTGATCTGACTATGTACGATATTTATCATAGGTTTCCTTATGACATCTTGCAAGTACCAATGATGGACTCTTCAGATCTTCAGGGTTCTGCTATGGGTGTTATGTAGCACTAATAATGAAATACTCGATATCGGTGAGCAAAATTTTAACGTGAGTTGCCGTGGTGTACGCCTCTTTGAAGCCCGTGCAGTTGACCTTACCAGCATAGGCCAGGAATCAAAGGTTTTAACCTCCAAAAAATTTGTCCAAAGCTGAATTTTGGCTCACTTACACAGTTGAGCATGCTTCATAACATATCAAAACTTTACCGCTCAAAACCGTGTGCGTCACTTCGAAATCGTGCAACAAAGTCATAAGTGACGCGTTAGTGCAGCGTTATACTAAACTGCCGCCATGAGGCGTAACTTTTACCGTACAATTAAAACAAATAGTTCAAAATAATCTAGACACTTTTTTCTACGTAAATATGTTAAGAAATACCTAAAAATGTTAAGTTAACTATACACTGTAAAACAACAAAATGAAGAAATGTATTATTTTGTCTATGTTGTGGAAATTCGACAACAATTATCAGCAAAACTAAACGTCTACGTGAAAAACATGCCAAGTATATTTTGTTACCCATTCTTTCAGCTTTCTATTGGTATGTCAGTTAACTAGTTAGCGTATTTCGTTGGATCACTAGAGCAGTCCGAGCGTCACAGTGTACCTGGTTCGGCGCGGTGGACAGGTCAAGCTACTGCTACATTCCACTTCCCTCCGCTTGTTCTCGACATTATTGATACTTAAATTTATGTTCAGGATGGATTCTCGCTTTATTTTTTATACTGTCTACAATTCATAAAATAATTTTGCCATTTTTAAATTACCGATTTGTAGTAATATTTAGCATTATTTTTTTTATCAAAGTTCTATTATACATACATAAAACACTACATTAAATAACAGACTGCTAGGCCTAGCATAAAAATTCTACACAAATAACTAAAACATAGTTTACCACACAAAATGAGAGTTAAGTAAAGACTATATAACTGCAAAAAAATACAATTATCACTGACATTTTAAAATATGCTGAAAGTGCCTTACATTTTCACATAGTTTAAAAGACCCTAGGTAGTTTAGTGTTGTATTTTCATGTATTGAATGAAATATTGTTCGTAAACGGCAAAACCTGTGTAACGTGCGTTCATAAACTGCCGTGTGTGACCTATTTGGTCGAAATATTGACATAGATCTACAGTGCGACTAATGGATACGCTGTCAATCTTTGAATTTACAGTAATGGACAAGACAGTGTTCATTGAGTGCGCTGCTTACCAGAGTCGTGGCATGAGCAAGTATAGTGATTTACAAGTTAAATTATGTTCGGCGGTGCTATCATTTTTATTGATATCGTTATCGGACAGGAATAATTTCTTCATGTAGAAGAGGAGATTATTGGTATAGGAATAAAATTACAGGAAGATATTTATAAAACGTTTTCGAGTACTTTCATTGTATTTTTTAAGAGCTCTAAAAATCTTGTAGCAGTGCAGGCCACACCGAAAACAGAATAATTAATTGTTGGATGTACGTAGGTTAGACAAGTTCTCAGCCACGTATAATACTAATTAACATATAGCTTATATCACTATCCTTGCTCGCGTCATAGCTCTGAGTTTGGCAGCGCCCTAATGCTTGAAGTTTATTTTCAGAGAATCCTGTGAACTCTTGTATTTCAATTCACTTCAAATAATTTTTATCGGACCACATGCATAATATTAAATGACCAAGAGCTACTTGAATAAGGAAATGGGCACGAAATGATCTTGTATGTAGGCCTACGTGTCCTGAGATCACAGATGTGACAGACGCTGAAGCAAATTATTGCCTGAGACTGTGTGTCCCACTGATTCCTTCAAAGACATCAAAATATGGAAGCCTCCATGTCGCAGTCGCATTGACTAGTTCTCCAGAAATATCGCGTGTAATAACATCAACCACCTTAATTTAAAGAGGTTGATCAAACATTACAAAGTGCCAAATTGACCCTGTTTCCTTACTATTTAGGTATAAGATAGCATAGCACAGCACACCTTTGTGTAGATTACGCTTGGGTTTCCAGAGTTCAAGTTAATGAATGGAAGAAACTCATTTTGCTTGCGTTGCGATGTCCACGTCCACTTTTAACGA
>PNEQ01047832.1:0-12673 GCA_003012365.1 Medauroidea extradentata
ATCCTAAGAAAATTGTCAGCAACTGGATTATTTAACAACCTTTATACAGCTAAAAAAAAAAAAAAAAAAACTACAATGAAATTTTTATAAAATTTTACACTGATTGGTGCACCCCCCCCCCCTCCTCGCAACTGTGCCCAACACCTCCCGTCCTCATTTTTTAATGCGGCAAGGTAAATTTCATGTATTTCGAGCTGATTCTGTGACAAATGTTGTTAGAAACATTTCAGTGACCATTTTATACGAATAAAAATTTACACCCAGACTGGGTTGGGAACCGGACACAGTACCTTTCGCATTTCCCAAACAGTAACCGGAACATAACAGTGCTATGGTAAAACTATAGTACACGTTGACGTTGTAGAGTATATTTCAATAGCCGTGTTGATTCCATAGGTTAGCCTCTGTCCCTACAGTGAGAATGTGTGTAAGGGGGTATGGATGGACGAAGGGAGGGGATGGCTGGAGAGTGAGAGAGCATGGTGGGTAGGAAAGAGAAGAGACGAGTGAAGGGGAAGGTGTTACTGCGCATGCACCACTGTGCTTAGAGGTCCTGGATCTAGGCGCTAGTGGTCGTTATGGGTCCGTCGGTCTCTCTGGACTCCTCTTCGGCCCCACGTTGGGCGCCAAATTGACGTGTCCGTCGTCGGGAATAGGATGATAGAGGTGTGTGAGGGGTTGAGCCACTGCCCTGGCGGGAGCAAGACCCAATTGGCGAGGGTGTGACGAGCCGCTGCCCTGGCGGGAGCAAGACCCAGTCGGGGAGGATGTGATGAGCCGCTGCCCAGCAGGGAGCAAGACTCACAGGCAAAGACGATACAAGAGGAAGACTGGTAAGTCAATGCTTTCTCCTTGTACCATGATTGACCGCACGTTTGAGCTGCCACCTAGTTGATATCGTTTTAAGTTCTGGTAACTAGCGCATCCTAGCGGCAACCATTGGAACTACATGCTCGAGCCACAGCGTAGTGGGCTTTTCAAAATGGGGCGGGATATTTAAATG
This sequence comes from Medauroidea extradentata, assembly GCA_003012365.1. Taxonomy (NCBI): domain Eukaryota; kingdom Metazoa; phylum Arthropoda; class Insecta; order Phasmatodea; family Phasmatidae; genus Medauroidea; species Medauroidea extradentata. The sequence goes on from PNEQ01047832.1 coordinate 1,004, forward strand.
CATATTCTTGTATTAATTGTAACTGAGAAGCAGGTGTGCGCACACTGTAACACATTAACTGTTGACTCTAGAAAAAAAAAGTTTATCAGAAATATTCCTGATGATGGCCAGATTATATTAGATATACAAACTTATGTCTTGAATATATTTTGTAAGGTTTTTTCAACCCACCATAATTTTTTTTTAATTTCAAAAATTTTTATTCTTAGCCATCAAATATATACATTTTCCTTATTTTTTTCTCTTTAGTCAATAGTTGTGTTACTGGGTGCACACTTCTGCTTCACATTTACAATATAAATAACAGTAATTTTATTAGCACTCTTTATTATACTTTAACAAGTTATGGAAGGCCTTCGAGCCTTTGAATTAATTATTTTAACCCAAATTATAGTTTATGTAGAAAAAGTGCTGAGAAACTTGGTAATTTTCTTTTAAGGCAAGAATTTAAATAGTGGTTGACATTTAATTTACAAATGCATGTTAAGTTTATAGAATTGATCAAATACTAACTTTTTTAAAATATAATTTAAATAGCTGCATGAGTATTAGATGAATGTTTGACTACATTAAAATATACCTAATTAGAGAATGTAAATGAATATAATCTAACAAAAACTTCTGCAATGGATAACCAGTCCAGGGACCAGAACACATAATTATGCTGTTTATAAAATATAAGCACCCATGCACTAACTTACCTCACTAAAATAAACACATTATTTTGTCGTAATATCTTTTAAGATTATATAAAACTGGGATACACCAATTGGGCATATTACACACACTATTCTGGAAAAGTATTTTTTTGATGAGCTTCCAGGAATTATAACTATTGAGAGTTAAAACTGAGCATCAGATTTAACACACAAAGAGGATTGTAATAAATTGCGTAATCAGACAGTTTAAGGAAATTTGGGATGTGAAGTAATAAATATTAACAACGATATAGTAGCATCTTTACACAGTTTTATCGTAGATTTTTTTATTCTTAAACTGATTGAAATATCTGCAGCAAGTAGGCAACACTAGTAGTTATTAAATTTCCAAGTGGCAATTAAGAAAAACATTTCATTATATAATCACTCTGAAAGTAACTGCTCTGACAGTAACTATTCTCCGAATAAAATAAAAATAATACCAAAATATTTGTGAAATTTAATTATTCAACTTGTAGGTAGGCTTGTCATTTACCTAACAGATTTTCTTGATAAAATAGAAGTAGGCCTATACGTAGATTACTTATGAGAAGCATTATTTTCGTAAAGATATTGCACAACTAGTGAAAACTAAGGGCCGATATTATAAACATCTTTCGAATGACAACCAACTGCTATCCCCATAGAGAAAGCATTGATTAGCAGTTGGTTGTCATTGAAAGAGGTCTATAGATACGGCTCTAAGTAAAAATGACATTCCAAATCACTGTAAAGTGGAAACTTGGGTAAACAGTCAATAACCACCGAAAACCATAACAAAATGGGAAAATGGTGGGTACAAATTTTACAATAGCAAAAAAAATTCTCAAAGTGCAAAACACAATTTTTATTTTAAAAAAATAAGTTCGGTAATACAACATTTTATAAATTACATAGGTACAACTGAAGACTACAGTTTCACGTCATTGTCAACGCACTGAAAGAACACACAATACATTTAACATAATAGCTATTGGCAACATTTACCTTTCCATGTGAAGTTTGTGATTAATATCAGCAGCTTTTATGTACTGATAACAAATACAACCTTACAGTAATAGTTAAGATAACATATACATAAGCTTACTTCAGTAAATATTTTTTTGGTAGTCCTGAGTACACAAAAAAATTACTTAAGTCACTGAACACAATCAATTTATTTACTCAATGAAAAGTGTTCATAATACAAAATTTGGGGTTAAATACTTTATATTAACTCCTAGTTCTACAACACAGAATGCAACAATAACTGCAGGAAAAGCTGTTGTTACGCCCATAGTTAGTAAGTAATAATTTTTGAGGTGTCCATAACCATGTAAGAGCTATAGACCTAGTACTTATGTAAGGCAATGACTGCCAATAAAGCAACTGTAAGAAATCAGATACGTAATTGAACATATTGACAGTTGCAGCACATATTTAGAAAAACTGCAGTGAAATACTTTAACAGGCTTATTAATTAATAATAATAAAAGAAACTTATTGTTGCTTGAGAGGATCAAAACGTGTAGATATGAAATTTAACAAACCAAAGCATTGTATTTCTGATATCACAATTGTTTAAGTTAGGTACCATGAAAGTTGTGTATACAGTCAAAAATATATAGCACGAAATATAACCAACCTTCAGTACTTAGACATACACACCAACAAATAATATAAATTATTACACGTAAAATAAGACTGACTGCAGATGACTGTGTATTACATACAGAAGTGGGCAGCGGAAACAACTTGCAGGAGGATTGATAGGTTGTGACCTTGGACAACGGAGACCAAAATGAAGATTACTGTATGTAAAACCAAGTTGGTGAGGTTTACTTGGAAGAGAGTGGTGAGTCTCTGTATGCAGTACACAGTCATCTGCAAGCAGTCTTGGAATATGCTGCTGCAGAGTGGGATCCCTACGTGGAGGTGCAGGAGCAGAAGAATGTGCAGAGAATGGCAGCGAGGTGGGTGATGAATAAATTGAAAAAGGCAGGGTCAGGCTGGTGAGGAGGGAAGGAAATTTAGACCTAGCGTGATGGTGAAGGAATTGGGATGGAGACCATTGAGGGATAGGAGGAGAGTGGAAAGGCTGGTCAGGTTGTACATGGTGATGGATGGAAAAGGGGGTAGGGAGGTTTGGCCTGCAAACTAAGGGAACTTCAAAGAGAAAAGAAAACAACTGTGAAAAGATTCAGAGGGTGTGGAGGAGAACGGAGAGTCAATGCTGGTGAGGACGGTGAGGGAGTGGAATGCACTGCGGGAGGAGTTGGTGACTGTAAGAAGGGTTGGAAGGTTTAGGAACGGACTGGAGGGTTGATGCTGTGGGGCTGGGGAGGAGTCTGCTCGCCACTGGGCATTAGCAATTGCAATTGTTTAACTTAGTATTATTACTATTCATTTACTGACACATGCAACATGGCCAAGCTTTAGCAAATTAATTACACTTTGAATTATAAATAAGAACTGGAAACTAAAACATTAGAACTCACTACACAGTACATTAATAACATACTAGGCTCTCTTTTGAGGCAGCACTATAGAAATACCTTTATTTGACTTCAGTTACAGAAAATAATATAATTAACAACATACCTAAACTTAAAAATTAAAATTCATATGTTCTACATTAAATTCCAGCCACACTGCTTAAATAGGCTGTCATTACACCAAATTCTCGTTAACAAATATGTCCACTATTGTCAAACTGAAGGTGTTTTCCAAGACAAACTAAATGCACCAAAATAATTGCAGGAGACTACACAAAAATGGGGAGATGACATGCAGAACCAAAAATCAATAGAACTCTGGTCACCATTTTCAAAGGTATTTTAACAACAGAAAAAAATATTGTCGGAAAATAAATTTGCCTTTTTAAAGAGCAAATAACCAGAACAGACAATCCACAGCTTCGAACACAATAACCTATTGTGAACTCTCTCGACACGAGAGAACACGTTATAAGCATATTTGCAAACATTGTGTGTTTGGACCATATAGTTTACATTGAAAGCCTAGGGGGCAACACGTAGGCCTATTCTACTCATCAAAGTGGAAGTTAGCATAAAAAGAAGTATTAAAAAATTAAGAATAAATAATCAGATACACCACTGTAAACAATTGTTTAAACAGCTCAATAGTCTACGTCAGTGAATGCACTTATTTGACAGTTCGCTTCGGCAGTTTTCTGTGGTCTGTTGTGACACACACAAAAACAGTACACTACATGTACGTATTGTAACTCACAGAGCCAGTTATTTCCATACAGCTAGTGGCGGCTCGTAGATTGTTGCTAGGTAGGGCACAAGTTGCAGAGAACTGTACAGGGTTGTGCGCTAGTAGACGCTACAGCCACTGACACGCTGATATGTAGGTGCTAATAATTACTGACTGCTAACAAAATTCAAAACGTATCTATAAAAGTACACTATCCAAAATTCTCTCTACTCAATTAGAGAATACTGAAAGATGAGAAAGCTAAACACATAACTGGCAGTCAGTACAAAATTGTTCTTGAATATTACACATTCCATGCACCCATGTCTGTGACTGTGTACGTTATGTGGAAATTATGTAAGCAAACTGCTTCTGATTGCAACTGGACAACTGTCGGTACCTTGAAGTGTAAGCTAGGTAAAAAACGGATGTAGCTACAAGAAATACTGGTTCTGAAATGTTTCTTCCAGGATAAGCAACAAAATAATTTAATTTTAAATTGCAGCTGACTTATTCTTCATTACACATACTAGTGGGTTTCACTATATTACAACATCCAATGAATTTCTTGAGAACTTTGTATTAAGTAAGCAATACTTTCTACATCGAGAAAAAAAAACACAACTTACACCTCCTGAATTACCTTCTACGAGCATGTAAAATATACTGGCCAAAGTTCAGCAGTGTACGCTACTTTGCAGTGACAGTAATAGTTTGCAAAACGACACCATTAAATTAACTTTATTGGTGTGCATAAAAATTTAAACACACAGACTTAGTATGAAGACAAATATTAAATTTGCAATGTCTCAGCAGTACATTCTGAACACCATTTGGCCACACAGTGAGTGTAATTTAATTGATACTGTAGCAATTTAATAATCAATTTGTAAATTGGCTGGCAGAATTGTAGTCATTATGTAATAATGAAAATGTGCTGTACAACACTAATATTGATACAATAATAAATACTATTATAACAAAACTTGGTGAAAAAATACTGAAAATGCTAATAAACGAAAACTACTGTAACAGCCTACTCACTACCAAGTATACAATCAACAGAATATTTTTAACCTGTCACATACCACGTGTTGCGTATTATAAAAAATATTACAAATAGAAACAAATGTATAAACAAGCAAGATTTACTAATCACAAATGATCTTTAACATAGTTACAAAGTTGACAATTTAAACAGATGGAAAATATAATTATGTGTCCACACAGTGGACATTACTAACGTCTGTGAGATGGAAAATTATTATTTAAAAGTACAAAAAATATTAATAAGTTTTACAAGGGTCACAAAGTATATCAGCTTGAAAAGAGAAAATATCTGGGCAAGTCAGAATTTAATTACAGGAATTACATGACACCACAAATGTGTCATCACAAAGGTAGTTTCTTCCGCGGGCTCCATAATGTCAAAATCTGGTGTTACAAAGCTAGAAGTTAATAAAGCAACACATGTGTGTGCAAAAAGCCATCAGGCAATCAGGCAACATATAATCACAACAGCTAACCAATACCATGTGGAAAAGTCAAATAGCAAAGAACATAGCAAAACCCTACAAAAAAAATATTTTAAGACCAAGAGAGAATTTTTCATCAGACGGCAACCAAAAAAGGAATTTAGAAGAAAACATTACAACAAGAGTTAAACAACTATTTCAAAGACAACACATGATGGCAGCCGCCTTGCTCACCATGCGGGGACAAGTCTCAACCTACCCTATCACACTAAAGAGGAGCTCGGAAGTACTTACATACTCAGTGCCCACGTTCAGAAGAGAAAGAAAAGTGAGCTGACGGCCCACGCAAGAACCTTAGTTCAACCTGGACAGCGTCTAGTTAACGCACCTGTGCAGGGAAGAGGAGAAGGGGAAGCATAGAGTAAAAGCATGGCAATGTAGCGATACTAAACAACAGCCTTCCGAGCCATCAAGTCTCTACAGTAGTCACGTGGTCCACTGTGCACTGCCGACGAAAGTGCTGTAGGCACCCAAACAGTGCAAACCATTAACAAATTATAATGTTTTAGCATTTGCATGCAATCTGAAGTAAAGCATTTTTTAAAAAATGAATTAGATTAGTAGGCAAATATATTTCAAATTAATAATAACAGTTTAATTACCACTGCCAATAAATCAACGTATAGCTGCTGCAACTAAGTGTCTCATGATCAGCGCCGCTGTAGAAACCTTCATGCATTCACTAGAATACTGGAGGAGACACACGCGCATCTTTGACTTTAACAGAAATTCAAGTTTTCTTTTCTTCTTTCTACATACAGCTTCTCATGATCACACTTTTCTGCTCCTTTATACCACTAACCAAATTAGAAATAAATGTAGTTTTTATACACTTTATAAGATGAAGCAGATAAAAAATAACTGCAATCGCATGTCAAAACCAAAACAATATACGTATCAAGAAATTATGCTCAGATACCCGCTGAGACATTGTGAATCAATGTCACAATCACAAACAATAGGCACAACCTTCAAACTGATATTACAACAGAAAGCTAGCACTTCTTTGATGACACCTTTTAGTTTCTTCCCCTTTGTTCCACCACTGGAGATAATATAGTTATGAAGTAGGTCACTGATGGCTGCTCCACACATTCCATCATCTTCGGAACAGAATATACAGAAGCTTTTGCATCAAATGCAGATAGTACTGAATAACAACTAGGCCACAGACTACTCAGACTAGGCTTTCTTCTCTTCTCATTCACAAAATTGGAAGCAACAAAACTGACACACACAAACTTGCACTGCTAACTGGTGGAAGTCCTGCAGAGACACTTCACATTTCTGAAACAGATAAACAAATTGTATTTAGAAATTGGACAGTTACAAGATTCTCCTCCAAAATAGTCTAAACAACATAACTAAAAAGAATAAAATAACACAAAGAACTGTTCACTATGGCTATAGTACACAAAACATTCTATGCAGTTACATTGAATTTATATACGACGAAAATGTTATAAATTGTAATGGTGTACTACCACTTACCTAAGGCCTTCCTCAACAAATGTAATCTTAATACGTTGCATGAATATATTCTGTAAAATGCACCACACAATTATATAACTGACTGTTTTTTTGTAAAGTATAAGTCTTATCCTACTGGTAAATGTTCACTTAGGCATATGTTCAAGTAGGAACAGTCCATGCACACATTTTTATTCTTAATGATAATATGTCATTACCTTGTAATTGGGACGATGCCCAGTGGCAAGAACCTAGCCCCTCAACAGGTAGGCCTACTCCCTGAATTGCTCCACACTCCTTGCTGTCACCAAATCTTCCAACACACATTCTGACTAGTTTCTACAATTTTCTCCTTGTCTTTAGGATACGCCATTGAGTAGATACGCCAACCCATCTCCATCAGTAATGAAGCCTACAGTATCTTTCATCCTCAGTATCCTACCCCGTTTTTCATTTATCGTGCTGACCACTTTTACACCCTTACCAACTCCTGTATCTGTAATTCCACTTAGGGGTCCCAGATCTCTGCTAAGTATTCCAATATTGGTCTAACCATGGTGTTACATCTTTTCCTTTGCTTCCTTTGGTCCCAAAATAGGTAAGTTAATTTGTCCTACATCAAATGTTGGTTAACTGAAAAATAATTAAATAATAGCGGTTTATTGTAAGTAAATTAACTAATGTTGTATTGTATTTGTTGGGACATTATTACAGACAAATAATCTTATGCCTTTCAAAGGAAATTTTAAACACATGATGGTATGCTGTTGCTCAGTGTCAAGTGTACCAACTCTCATTCCTAAGATACATTTAAGTACGTATTGTTTCACAATTACCTTTGCCCACCTAGTTTTTAAAAATTAATTCAAACAATGCAATTAGTATTAATTGTGAACCAGAGACGTGCCAGCAAAAAAGTTCTTAAGAAAAGAAGGGGTATAATAATAATAATAATTTCTTGCTGTTGGGCAAGCACCCGGTGGCAAGCATCCAAACACCACTACAACATCCTCTCCAAAGCCCTCCTAAACTGTCCTACGCAACAATAATTTTGTTATATTTCATGTATGCTCAATGCAGCAAACAATTATCTTTCTTGAGCATAAAGGTGATCAACACATGAAGAAAAAAAGTGTACACCATCTTCTGTGCAAGCTTCACAGACATAGCATACACACAGTAATACTTGCATGCTTGCCTGAATATGCCTACATGCCAAAAATTTTGAATAGGGCCTATTTAAAAACCCTTATTATAAATATTAACAGACTTCGGTTGCATACAGGATAGAAACAGTGTACGTTCTAGATAAATTTGTAACTTTAAATTTACATGACTTGTTCAATATATGGTAAATATCAAGAATATTGCTACTCGGTAAATATCAAGAATCACTACTCATTGTGTACCAGCCAAACTATTGATGAATTTAGTTTCTACAGATATTAGACGTAGTCGTACAACTTTAAGAAAATTGTAGTTTTCTAACTTCAAAACTTTTCGTTAGATTAGGTTGATTCGGTTATTTTACCATTAAGTTTTCAATTTTTTGTTAGGTTAGGTAAGGTTTGGCACTTAACCTTACTAAAGGTAACTTAATATAAAGAAACATGGAAAAATAATAGTACAACACCTTAACCTAACCAAAACATAAACTTAACCTAACCTAAATTTTAATTTATACTAACTTAAAATAACATAACTTAAAAAAACAAAAAAAAACTAAAATATTTGAAGTTAACAAATTATAATTTTCTTCAAGTACTATCACTTCTAACGTCTATAGAAACATTTTATGTTGACAGATAATGCCTTGAAATCAATATACCTTTGGCCGATATATGAGTAGCGATTCTTGATATTTACCAAAATACATTTTCATACTACTTTTCAGACTTAAAATAGGCCTAGTTGGAGAAATAGTAAACCAAACATGTAAATATTTCAATAACCTACCTTTCTTCACGTACAGGAAATCTGAAGTCTGTTACTTCTGGATTAACAAAAAATGTTTGAGCCGGCACAACACAGTGATGAGTATTTCTTTTTTTATTTTTGCCGTGACTATGGCAAATAAAAAAATCCAAAACACAAACTAAACACTTAACAAATTTGCGAAAGCAACCGAAATTTCACAGTTAAAAAAACAACGCGAAAACAGCCATTTTCCAGTACAGTTATAAGGTCAAAAGAAAGACTAAATTACAAAAGAAAAACATAATTTGTACAAAATTTAGATTGAACCATATAAAATTTTTAAAATAATAATTTATATTGATTTACTGTTGCATTTTCATCAATAATATTAAATAATTAAATAGCATTTCGATTAGCGTAGAGCGAAGCTGCTGCCCCCTACCTGATATCAAAGTAAGCTTACCGAGGAACATTGCCGGCTATACAAGTTACACCCCCCCCCCCCGCTCATAGGAGTGGTATCCGAGCCGCTGCCCTAGAGGGAGCAACACCCCATGGAGGTAACAGGTTAAGCCGATGCCCATAAGGGTGCAAGACTTTGGAGGAACTAGGAATGGAGAAACTAAAAGGAAACTAAGGAAAATTCACTGAGAGAGGTTAGAAGTGGTAATACACAGGATAAATAGTAAAGGTAACAAATAACTACACATTTAAAATGTAGAATTATCTGGCAACAAAATAAGAATGAGTTTTAACACATTTACACATACTGCCATCTATTAGTAGACTCGCTGTGGACGATTTATAGCCGCCATGTTGGTACAGTTTGCACTATGCTACACTGTCTTGCACTTTTGTAGGCGAGGTCATTTGTAAGCACATGTCGGCATGACATACTGCTGCCACTCCAGTTTTCTAAACTTGAAAACTAGAGTGGCAGCAGTGCGAATGGCTCCTGCCACTTGACTGCAGGTCTATTATTGTATTATTTATTTATTTTTTGTATTTTAGAAATATAACAGGAGCTCACTCGTGTCACTCAACTTAGTAGGAAAAGACTGCATACAGGATAATTTGTTTTGTAAATATTAGAGTGGCAAGAATCGTGTTGTGAACAAAGAAATAGTTGGTGCCATTGCTGGCATGGAAGCTGATAGTGTATTGTTAATATTTTTTCCTTCTTACTAGTTGTAAGGTCAGGAAAGCAGAATAGGTGCCTATGCTAGAAGTAGTAAGGTGAATGTATGTAATGTTGTATTTGTTTAGGCCCATGAATATAAATACAGATATATGAGTCTTGTTGCTGCACCATTATACCGATTGTGAACATTACACAAACATGAAGTTCTCAAGATAGCTAATTTTAATGCAGAGTGGAACAGAATAATGCATTACAAATTTTACTGTAACAAAGCATAGTAGTGATTTACCAGGCTGTTACTGAAATAGTTTTACTTAGGGCCGGTCTTACCACCTCTGGGTAACATCTGGGTAAATTTTATCTCCTAGGTAGACGACAAACTGCGTCTTACGAACTCTAGGTAGGCCTAACTAAGGGATAAATTTCTGGCTATTCTATCGGGAGGTTGAAGCTCTGGATAAGGCGTACACTGCAGTTAAGTATGGCGACGGAAATATCATATGTTAATTTGTTAACCTTGTTTGTGCTGTTTTGAAATTAGTTTCTTGCGTCAAAAGAATGTTTCGGTTATGTTTCACGTAATTTCAAATTTTGTAGATTTCTCATACATGCAAAATTATGTAAGAAGTGTAGGATCATATTTGTGAGAAGAAAATTGCCACGAAGTTTTACGAGCATGTGCCGAAGTTGTGTTTTGAAGTGTGCTGAAAATAAAAAATGTTCGTTAATGTCTGGGTTTCAGACGACAGTGTGGTAGAATGACATAATTCAGTGCTTTATTTATGAAAATCGGCATTTATATAATGCAAGTGAGATGTACGTCAGTGTGGTGTTTGCGAATTGTCTGTTGGCCTACACAGTTTATTGCAACCACGGCCGTACTGGATGTAATTTACGTAATTGCTTCCCGAATTCCACATAAGTTTTGTAACTCGTGTAATAAGGTAGGCCTATATATGAGTAATCGCTTTCGTTTAGCGATTCATAATGAAATCGTCATACATAATTTATAAATAATTCAGTAGGCTTACCTGTGTGTTGTGCATACACATGACAGTCGTACAAGGACTTTACCATAAATTTGACTAGGCTCTGCCTACATAAATTGCAATTTCAATGTTAACCAAGGTAGGTGTGATTTATGTATACAGCAAATATTTATCAACAGTTAATGACACTGAATTATTAGTCTCATGAAAGACTTTAAACTAAATGTGTAGTCCTCCCATCTTATGAAATAAAGGGAATCCCAACAAAATCACTCTTAAATAAGGCTCATGCAATGTGGTATGTGGAAATGAAACAAGTGAGTAAAACTGGATTTATTAAAATTACCCTAACCCTAAAACCAAGTTTTCTGGGTAAGTTTGAAAGATACAGAGCAGATGTAGAAGTGGAGATGTGGTTATGCAGGGAGGTGCTGGACAGGGAATGTAAGCAGGATTAATTCATAATATTTAGAAGTGGTAGGGAAGAAAGGGGAGGGGGAATAATGGTGTATGTAAGGGATGGGTTATAAGGAGAACATTACAGCTTGACACCTGATCATTGTACAATTTCACCTTGTTGATGTCGTCGTTTATTGTATTATTATTAATAGTATTATTATAAACAAGGAAACTGTATTTTGCAATGTTCTCGACAGTTACTGAAACAGGTACTAGCGAAACAGTTTCGCTATTTAATACGTTAATATTTAAATTATTTA
>PNEQ01047833.1:0-26700 GCA_003012365.1 Medauroidea extradentata
GGACGAAGAATTAGATGCATTGCAGGCCCAATTTTGTAATTTTCAACTTGAGCCAGAACTACCTCAAGACATCAAAAATGAAGAAAGAATAGATAAAAAGTGGTCATTGGTAGGTCAAATGAAAACAGCAGATGGGACATTAAAATATAACAAATTAGCCAGAGCAATGCTTGCGATTTTGACAATACCGCACAGTAACACGTCGTGTGAAAGAGTATTCAGTCAAGTTACTAAAACCCACACCCAGTTCAGGTCTGCACTTAGCGATGAAACACTGGAATGTCTTCTGACTGCAAAATCTACACAGAAAGGAAAATGTTTTGAGCAAAAGTTTGATTCGTCATTTCTCAAAACTGCAAAATCAGCTACAACGTCAAGGAATCAACAGCATTAAGGTAGAGTGACAAAGCGACCTGTTATTTTAACTGTTTTCTTGAATTGTAAGAAATTCCAAGTTTTTAGTAATATTTTTTGATATAAATGACACCATTTTGCACCTTAAAATCCAAATTTTTCTGGGGGAGGGCCCCCAGACCCCCCCCCATTCCCTCTTTGGCTTGGGGTATGGATAAAAATCCTCCTGATTTTCCATTTCTGGAAGTTGGAAGGTCTGGGGGTTGCCCACACGCAGACCCATTTCCTCGGTCATCCTCTCCTCGTCTATTCCTTTTCTCCTTCCACCCTCTGAGCCTGCTTTTTCCGCGTTCCTGGCTTTCTCGCTTCCAGTGACGTCTCTCTACCCCTGCTTGGCCTTGAAACCCGTCCAGCTGAGTTCGGTCCGCCTGCATCTCAAATCGCTCTACCAGCCTAATTAGTGCGTCGGTGTCCTCTACCTCGGCGGTAATTATCGCAGGGTTCTTACGGTCCTGGAAAGTCCTGGAACTTTGACCATGCCCTTAAAAGGCCTTGAAAAGTCCTTGATTTAATCCAGTCCTTGAAAAGTCCTTGAATTTTTGGGTTTACTTACCTAATATTCTTGCTATTTTCCTAACATTAAAATCTTTTCTCAGAAATATGAAATGTTATTTTGTCTACGTATTATTTCTGTAATATAATTAACCTGATGATAACAGATGTTTTGCAGTGTCTGTGAAATTGATACACTTTCTGGTATACCACAGCACGTTAGGTTACGCCTAGTGTTTTTTTTAATGTGGTCGCAACAAGTAGTAATCTTCATCTGCTAGAGTTTAATGGCAAAATTTTTTTTTGGAAGAGATGAGGTGCAAAAAAATACTAAAGAGCTTTGTAAAGTAAAAGTAGCCGATACGAAATCCTGTATTTACGAGAGGATTAAAAAATAAATTACGTGTCAGTTGTGAGAGAAGCTAGCATGCAGTGCATGATGCAAAGCAGAATATCTCCCACGTTTTTCAAGTCGAAGTTGCTCGACAACTTCCGAAGTGGTGTTTTGTACCAACGATATCCGCACTGTACTTTGCGCAATTAGTGACGATGATATTTCACTATGCTTACTTATTTTTTATTTATTCAGTTACAGTATTTAATTCATGGTAATTTTAACACATTGAATTGGGAATACAATACTCTGTTGTGTGCTAATACTTGAGCAGGAGCGTGGCATCAGCCATATTTGTTTACATTAGAACCAGTAACAGACTGAATTTTTTTTTTAAACCAAATGTCTCTCTTTAAAAAGTACGTACTTATTTTGTGATTCAGTGTAATTCATTTTCATGAAACTTTCTAATAAATATGAAGGTGTTAATTTTAAATGAAACTGAAAATTTCTGGTTCATTTACCATTGGTGAACTTTAGTTCTTGGGTGGTGGGGGGCGGGAGGAAATCGTAATAGATATGTTGTAAATAATACCTTAAACATTCAAATAAAAATTTGGCGTATTGGATGTAATTTACTGTGGTCCTTGAAATATTGGGAGACAGTCCTTGAAAAGTCCTTGAAAGTCCTTGAATTTTAATTGTATGTTGCTGTATGAACCCTGTTATCGCCTCTTTGACATACCGTGGTAGGTGCTTCGCCAAATGGTAGACTAGACGTGACGGAGAGAACAACTGGTCCAGGTATCGATTCTCATCGATTATCTCCCTTAGATAATTGGACATAGTCACTTCGCTGTGCTGACCATATCGACCCTGATAAATGTGGTTTACTAATTTATCCTGGACAATCGGAGACCAGAAGCGATGCATGAACGCTGCCCTACATTCGTCGTAAGTTCCCCAACTTTCCAACACACACTGCGCCCAGTTGTCCGCAGGCCCTGCCAACCGACTCAGAAATAACTCCACTCGCAGAATCTCACTACATGGAAAATTCCTCACATATTTGTCCATGCATCTGATAAAGCGGACCGGCCTCGCACCATCTAGCTGTCCAGTAAAAACAGGGACTAATCGGCTCACATTAGGCGCGTAACTTTCAGTGTTCCTCCGATAGACGTGCCTTGTGCGATATTTCGCGCCAAGTTATTGTGCTCTGTCTCTACGTCACCTACCTTTCGTTGTAACGAGAGCACGGTATTTTCAATACGACTCACGTCGCTAGAGATGTCTTCGACGCGCGTCTGTATGACCTGAACATCGGACCTCACAACCTGAACATGAGTTTCGCACAACTCCGCGACTGCGTTTATCCTCTCGCAAATTACTCCTCTGGCCTGCATATTAGCCTCGTTCTGCCTGTCAGTTTCCACCTGCCAGTGCGACTTAACCTCCTCCAAACGACTATCAATTTTCGCCTCTAACTCTGTGGCGTGCTCCGTGAACTGACGTGCCACCCGGGCCTCGAAAGTGCGAAATCGCTCATCAACTGCATTTATCTTTTCCCCTATTTCGTTCCCCATCTGCTGCATCTGACTTTGCAAGCCCTATGATTGATTTTTTATTACTGCCATCATATTTCCTAACAGCTCATGTAGACCTACCTCTTCAGGAGCCTGCGTTTCTACCTCACTGCCGGCTCCCGACGCAGAACTGTCCCGCAGCGACTCGGTCGTCACCCTACCTAGACCTTGGCTCGAACCCGGGTCTGTAGAAACACCGTCTATCCCCTTCATCTCTGGCCTTTCACCGAGCTCTACTTCGTTAGTAATTATTGCACCTGTACCCTCCATTATAGTACTTACTCCTATCTGCACTCATTCCTCTGGGGACAGCCTGTCAGTGTCTCGGAGTTTCGCCGAGCGGTACCTAGTGAGCATAACCTAGGGGTAGCATGCACAACAGCTAACACTTTCACCACTGATGTCACTCGCCGCTCCCTCATGGATCACGTCGCCTGACTGCTGAAAGGTACATTGAAGTGACCACTCACCACCTGGACAGTTCAATCGGCACCTGGGTTCGATGCTCTGCGCCGCCCCATCTGTTGTCGGGTCGTCGTGAGGCCGTGATTTCTTCTCTGGGACTGCTCCTCCGCTGTCCGACGTCGGTACCCTCGCCGCCAAAGACCTGCGTCGTGATTCCGTCGCTGCTCCGTCCAGATGTCAGTCCAACAGCTGGTACCCTCGCGCCAAAGCCGCAGTGCCTCAGTGGTGTGTGCTCACACGCAGCTCCGTCCTTGGGACAGTCTCTCGCCGTACGTTTATGAAAGTTGGCACCTTCCGCCATGTTTCCGCTCTCCGCGATGCTGCACCGTCTCCGTCGCAGTCTCTTTCGCCGCACTTCTCGCGTCACGAAATGTTCGTCATCAAGTTATATCTCACGGAGTGTATAAGATCAGGCCCCTAAGTTGGGTAAGCCAATCTGTAACCTCCCCCTTCTTTTAAGAGCGGAGTTACTTTATATTACTTAGTTGATTAATCAATGTAGGCTTTGATTAAATCTATCTTTTGCCAGGAATTGCCTCGACTAGCCCAGCGGGTTTGATTTACTCACGATCACAAGTCAGTCAATGTCAGTAAGTGACCAACCACTCACCACTTGCTTTGCGAGAATCTATATAGGTTCAAACTACCAAGTGAAACGAGTGATATTTCTTTATACTGCAACCCACTCCACACGATCGTAAACGCTATTATTCGCGACAGGAATCGCACAACTACCTCCCACACAGCACACAGGCCACTGTGTCAGCTTCTTGGCGTGCGAATTGCAATTAAATCGGTGGACGTCTAATCGCCTTTGCCCGACAGTTAAATGTAATCAAACGCGTAATAAAGGCTCTTGGTAACGCACCCCTGGTGGCCTACCGAGACGCGGACCCGCGGAACACGGACACACGCATCCATCCGCAGCTAAGTCTTAGACTGATCTCCCCCGGCACCGCTGCCGGCACGCACGCCAAGCGACGATTTCAGACGCGGCTCCCCCCAGCCAATCAGGAGCTTTGTTTCAAATCCCCGGCCTTCCGGTATTGCTCCGAATTCGGGCGATTACGACCATCTTTCATGGTGATTTTATTTCCATAAAATCACAGTTTACATTTCTCTAATTTCTACATCATTATTTCTTATAATTACCTATACTTATGACAAAACATATATAAATACTTGAAATTTAAATCAAACATTTGGGCGACTTGGCCGTTAGCTTGCCTCTCATCGCCCCCACCCCCTGGCGGCCTCATGCAGGCAGCAGGAGGGGTCGACCGGCACTTTGTCACTGTTGACGGCTACACAGCCCAGAGTACTTACAGATGTGTGGGCGACTACCTTGGCTCTCATCTCATCATCTCCCCAGTCCAACATATAAAATATACATTAACTCTCCCTAATCATCCTACTATCATCCCTATCACATAATACTATTTACACAGAGTACAACAAAACTTGAACCAACTCTGTACTACAATTCTAGCCTGTTTTATATTGCCGTGATTGCCACCGCTTAATACTAAGAACATCTGATATTTAATTCTAACGGACAGTCTTTAATGATACTTACACAAATTATCCCTTCAATATGTACATTTAATGTATATCGGGCTATGCCTATGACAGACTTCTTTACAAACGTAACTTAGCTCAACACAAAATGGCATTTTAACCACCCTGTGAGCCCTCACTTTGGAAAGAATTTTATGGCAGCCATTAAATCTACCAAAAACCACAAGAGGCAAGTTACAGGTGCATGAGTTCTCACATTTGAGGAGATATCCACCTTGTTTGTAGAAGTGTCAGGTAATATTGAATTGCAAAACACTCTGCCCATTATTTACCAATTCATCTGAATGTTTTTTAATCCTGGTTCCTGGACGCTTCTTGGTTGGGGCATTATTTGTTGACCTGCCGTAAGATCTGCTTGTTGCCTGTGAAGAAGCATTTTAGTCGTGAACACTGTCATAGAAGAACAGGTCTGGACACTCGCCTATCTACCAATGTAGAGTATTTTGCCTGACCCCCTTGTTGTTTTGGCTGTACATAGTTCATTAAGTTACCGAGAATGTTGTACTTTTTGGTGTTGTAATCCGGGCGATCTGACTCAAACTCCGCCCACTTTTTTTATTGTTAACATTATAAAGCAAACAAAGATTTCTGGAGTCGTGATTAAAAATTGTGAGCGAAGGAAGTATTTCATAAATGAGTAAAAAATACGTTTTGATAAATTGTTTATCTTAATGGGAGGGAAGTGGGCGGAATTTGAGGTCGACCGCCCGGATTACAGTGCCAAAAATGTATATCATTATCGGTAACTTGGTGAACTGCAGCCAAACAACAAGGGGGTCAAGTTTCCAGGCAAGTGTCCAGACCTGTTCTTCTACGACCGTGGTTGTGAATAAAATTTTAAACCATAGAACAAGAAGGAGTTTAGAGTGGTAACTCCCATGCTGGAAATAAATGTACTCTGTGTTTCAACCCTTTTTCTTAATTTGAGAAATGCCAAGCATATTTTATTACCTATTTTAATGGCCTTAATTTAAATTAATGAACACTCATGTCTGGGTTTTTATAATTGTGGTGTTTTTGTGTTGGAAATGAAGTTTTGTATACAACCATTAGTGAACATTAACCCTATAAAGTGAAATGACTACAATCTTATCTTAGAGTAAATATAGATATAGAGTGCTTGATGGGTTGCACTGTAGCAAAATCCTGATGCAAACATGTATTTGTTGTTCCTGCGATCACGTGACCTACGATATGTACAATATGGAGGACATGCTTATATTACTATAGCCGATGTTGGTGCTTGTTTGTAAATTTATGTTTATTGTTTTATGCAAAACTTTTGGAATTCGTAGACAGGATATTGTGCGGCTACTGCATCAATGGCTTCATATATGTGTAAAGCTATCAAATCCTTGTCTGCTGTTGTTACTAGCAAAAAGAATTTCTGCAGTCCATACCGTATAAGAATTCCATTATTTGACAGATCATAAGAAAGTACTGTAGGATAATTTAAACAAAAATATTATGTATCCTTCCACCACCATGTGCTTTCCAGCTGACAACCAAAACATGTTGACAGTTAAGGTATATTATGATTGCAATAACATCCAAAGTGTGTTGTGATTTTCTTTAGATTTTTTTTTTATCTCAGACAAATAATTTATTTTTAATACTAGCTGAACATTAACTTACTAGGGTTAGGTGGGCAATGTTAATGGAATTATTTCATATTACAGTAATGAATAGCCTACTCTACAGATGTTAAGTTAATATAATCATTCAAAATGGAACATTATTTATTGTATATTTTCCTGGGTATGCTAAAAATTGTAACATTGAATGGCATTTTTGAAAGTTAACAAACGTGTATGGGCAACTTATGTTTTCTACTCGACATCTAAAAAGATTATTTAATACGGTAGTAGCTTATTTGGTTACAACAAACTGAAGTTGCAAGAGTTTATGACAGTGCAAGCAAACATATTTAAACTAAAATAATAAATAAAATAATTCATGCAAGCATTATAATTATTTTTCGTGTAGCATTCAGTTCGGTTCTGCACTATCAGATCATAATAACGAAAAGGCCTAGTTTAAGTTTCAGGTAGTAAGACTATAAAAAAACTTACCTTTTGTGGTAGAATCTACCTTCAAAATATTAGTGTTATCATAGTCATGTGACTCACAATATTTTAAAAAAACTTGTTAACATTTATTGTAGAATACATAGCGAAAATGTGTGCTCTCACAACCTAAACGGAAATAATATATCAATAAAAAGCGTAAGTAATAAATAAACATGGGTAGGCCAAATTGCCCAGATCAACTTTAAATCATTTTGTTGATTAACACATATTATTAAACGAGTACATTTTAATGACCAGGAAATATATAGGCGTAGGTCTTCTAGCTTTTTCTTTTGGTAATATGTAGGCCTACATTTTTGCTGCTGACAGGCACAAAATCTCACGTGAACTTGATATGAACCACTTACGTACTTGCTATAACAAAACACAAAACTCAGACTTTGTAGCATAAAAAGAATTTATTGAGTCGGCGCCTTGAAAAAGCATGTTTACGTATAGGACTTCAACAAGAACCGTAAATGTTTACCCACAAATTCTGTTAAAATAAAAGTTAGGTAAAATTTTTTTTATTTTATGTAGCACTTTTCTCTGGATGGATTTCCTACTTCTTACTTAGTGACTGTTTTTGTAGACATGCCAGCTGAAGATCCTGTCTTTCAAAATGTGTCTTAATATCTCGTTGTCGTTGGCGATTTCAAGCTGGGTGTTTTAATCCCTGTATTGCAATATATTACAATTACATATACATATGCACAAAATATTAAAATAACATCTTACAAGAATCTCAAACTTACACGAACACACGAAAAGCTCAAATCCCATTGGCGTTTACAGGCTGGATTTTATAATCCCCACATTACAATATATTAAATACACGCACAAAATATTAAAGTAATACATAAGAATCTCGCACACACACGAACCCGGTGAATTTTCACATTCGCAAGTGTCCCTGCTTTGTTTTGGTTACTGGTTGACTGATAACGGTGCGGTTGTTTGTAAATTAGTTATAAAATTACGTGATTTGAATAGAATAAAATAGTTAACTGACGTAATGCTGGATACGGAGCCGTGTTATATTAAGTTTCCTCCAAAATGCTTACTTATTTTTCACGTATAATACACACTATTTTCAATGTCGGCGATGAAAGTTAACCGATTTGTTGATCAGGGTTGCCGCTACTGCTTCATCAGGTCATACAATCACGCCCTGTTGTTTTAAATGGTATGTTATTCTGCCACGTGTTTGGCACGTGTTAAAAATATTGGTAGCATCGACTGTCAAAACATGGAATTCTTACATGGGATAGACTGTACATGCAAAGAAGAAACTGGTGATTTTCTTCAGCAGTTGTCGACAGTGTTCTACTCTTAAACTGTTAATATGCTCTCTGTGGCAAGTTAGCAGATCTTTTCTCTGAGTTAAGCATCAACCGACTATGCACCTATTGTAAGAAATGTATTATATAATGTATATACATATCAGTTTTATAACAGTCTTATAAAAAGTAATTTATTCCTCTATCCTAATGTTGTAAATGTTGCCTTTATATGACTAATATACTTTCTGTAATAATGTCTCAAATATATCAATTTTAAGCATATTTTGCTGGTAACTTACAATTGGTGCATGGCAAGTTTATGCATATCATCTTGCCTATGACCACGTGATATGTTTGTCACATGCACAGAAGCCTATTATCGCTCTACCTTAATATTCATTCTGTGAATCAAATACAACAGAGATAAGTCATTGGAGTAATCCTTTCCAACCATAATCACAAATTTCGTGCTTTTCGTCTTAGAATTTAAAAGAAGCAAACAGTAAAATAATTAGACACACAGAGTGAGACCCCATCTCAACTATACTTGTGAGTGGATGAGTCTTTTTTGAGCACAATAGTATTGTGGAATGCTTCCTCATTGTAAGCAGATGTAAATAGTAGTTTTTTTTTTTTTTCTGCTGTTTAGATCTGAGTAATATTTGTGCAGGCAAGCCCTAAGGAAGCAGAGCACTTGTACACCTCTCTGAGTTCGCGAGTTTCCAGACTGTGTTCGCAGCAGCCAAGTGCGACACGCAATAGCGTCAGCGATAAGGTCTGTTCTGCTGAGCCTTCTCCTAAGAAGAGTCTGGTAACTACGGACTGCACACTTGATCTGGATTAAGGAGTTAAAGGTTGGTTCGGTGCATTGTTTTTGTGTATGTTGTAGGGAAGTGTGTGGTTAAATGTGGGGACCGCATTAAATTACTGTAACAGAGTAAGAGTGCCGCCGACTGGCGTATGGAATGCTGTATCACAAATGTATTAGCCCAGGGTTGACACCACCCCAAAAGTTGAAATCTGGTTTTCATACATAAAACTCCTCAATGCCAAAACTATTTAGAAATTATAAAGAAAATGGGTATGAAGATGCTTTTCACAGTTTTTTTTTTCTTCAATACACTGATTTGGGAGATAAGTGGGATTAATTAAAAACACTTTTTATTTTTGTTAAAAGCTTTCAAGACGAATTTCGAAAAATTCTAAAAATTATTTTTAGATAGATACTTACTTAAGCATCATTTTAAAGAAAAAATTTCCTCACTGTCTGAAATGGTTTAGGAGTAATAACGGATTAATGAAAAACACATTTTATGGTTTTTCACTTCCTGAATTTCAGAATTTTGCAAAATTGAAAATTTCACAAATATGCATTTGTTTGGGCAATATTTTGAAGTTAAAAATGTACGATAGCTTTCCCGGTAAATTCAAATATTAGATTCTTTGGAAACACATTTCACCCCTTTTTGCCCCCTTAATTATCGAATTTTGAAAAATTCGTTCTTAGTGGGTGCCTACGGGGTAAGGGTAAGCTTCCTTCAAAATTTCATGGTTCTAGGTCCAGCGGTTTAGGCTGTGCGTTGATGAGTGAGTGAGTGTGTCAGGACACTACATTTTATATATTAAGGGCGTTCAAGTGGTGGGGAAAAATTCATAATTTTATATTTGTATAAAATAGTGTTAGTTTTGTAGACATTACTTAAGAGTACATTAACATCTAACGGAAAAAAATTAGCTCATCTAGTTTTCCCGTAATGTCACTTCAAAGTCAAAATTTGCATATTTTTACTTCATACAAAACTTGAAAACCAGTAAATATAATGAAATGGAAAAATTGCATCAAAACTACACGTCACCGTCTACAGCTTGAAGCATATACAAACACATTATAAAATATTTCTGTGTTTAAAATAAATGTCTAAAAGTACCAAAAAAAATTTTAATTTTGAAATTTTTTATTTAACATAAACATTATTTGTAACAAATTTTAAATGCTACAGGCCATAGACAGTAACGCGTAGATTTCATATGATTTTTTTCATTTCATTATGTTAACTGGTTTTCAAGTTTTGTATGAAGTAAAAATACGCAAATTTTGACTTTGAAGTGCCATTACGGAAAAACTAGATGAGCTAATTTTTTTCCGTTAGTGGTATATGTACTCTCAAGTAATGTGTACAAAACGAACACTATTTCATACAAATATAAAATTATGTTTTTTCCCCACTTGAACAACCTTAAGACTTGCAGTCCCCTGCAGCTTTGCACGCGAGTATTATTTGTAACTGATAATATTTACTTTAATTGAAAAACCTCTTTGTACACAAGAGTGGTACTTCAGACATCAAGTGTTAGAATGTCCAAGCGGTTAGTTGAACTAATTCTGCAGCAGGATAAGTAGCTATAGCTGTCCACGCGAAAAGCAATCATAAGTTTGTCCCTCCCACTAACAGCGACTTCGCCTGGGCCTAGTTTATAGCCCTGACAATTTGACATTTTGGGTAGTTACAGACGCCTAAGGTAAGAGGTTAATTGAATGAAAAACATTTGATTTACCCTGTGCACAACCATTGATGACAGTGCCCTCAATTATATATTTTCAAAATATTCACTTGTACTTTATTGCCTTTATTAAGTTTCAATGGGTAAAGGTTTCGTGGAAACGTATTTGGTGCCCCAAACTTGAGATTAGTGAGATGATATATTGTCGGTTTACTGCCAAAAGTGACAAAGTCAGAATGAAATAAAATGATATAAATGCTAGGAATGTGTATATGTTGTTCACGAACAATTGCCCAAGTTTAAAGTCTATTCATCGTTTCGTACTGTTGTGTCACAGTATAGTAACATACCACATGTTTGTTAATATTTACAATTTAATAGTATTTTTTAACAAAATAACATTTATGCCTTAATCATTTTTGGTAGTATACCGACGAGATGTTAGCTGATATTGTAGAGGAATCTAAGTGGAAAGCGAACTGCAATTTTACCCCTTTTAAAGGACCCTTGTAAATTGCACTAATATGATCTGCCTTGTAGTTTTTGTGTGTCAAAATTGAACGTTCGCACGCAGCTTTTAACGGAATTCGAACTCAGAACCTCCCGGAATATAGACCTGAGTAACAAATAACTGCGTCACGTAACGTCGAAATAATTCATGGAAATAAAAAATGTAATTAAAGAAATAAAATATTTGTGTTCTGGGCTGATAGAGGTTGCACAACACCACGACTCAATAGGTTACTGTGGAGTGAAACTCCTGTATACTTTATTTCTCGCTGCTCGTTCCTGCTTTTCGGATCGTCTGCCTTGAATGTTACCAACTTAGTTTTATTCTTAATAATCACGTTTGACTATAAAGTAAAATAACTTACATATATTTTTGTAAAACTTACATAAGCATCACTCTGACGCTAGCAACACCTCAATATCGCTACTGGTTAGATAGATATCGTGGGTATATGGAATACAAATTTTGTGCTTTTTCACCCTTTTGGGTGTCAAATTTGGAAATATTTTAAATTCACATCTTAGACATTTGTATAAGTATCCAATTGAAGTGTAAATCACATCGCTAGCGCGTTAAGTCGAATAAAAATCGAGCATTCACTTTTAAGAAACACATATCACCCCTGCACAGTACTGTGAGGAATTGAGTTTCGAAAAATCTTAAAGGCTAACAGTTTTGCGATCATTTCTGTAATCATCATCCTGAAGCAAAAATTAATTGTATATCTCGACGGGTTCAATAGATATCGAGGATTTATCTAAAACACATTCAAGGCCTTTTTACCACCTTAGAGAGTAAATTTCGAAAAACCCTAGACTCATGTTTTAGAATACTTTATTGGTGTCTCGTTGACATGAAAAACACAACATTAGCCCGCTGGGTTCAAGATATATCGATGATTAATTGAAAACACTTTTCACCACTTCTCACCCCTTTTCACCTCCTTAGGTGGTGAATTTCGAAAATTCATGAAATTACTTTTCAGGTATTTGAGTAATCATCAATATTAAACAAAAATCACGTCGCTATACAAAAATTAATGGGATCGATATATATCGATTGTGAATCGAAAACACGTTTTACCCCTTTTTTAACCGGTTTAGGGCCAAATTCGGAAAATATATTTTAATGGTACTTGGGATAATTACAAAAGTATCAATTTAAAGCAAAGAGCAATTCAATATCTCGATTGGTTCGATAGATATGGAGGGATAATCAAAAACACATTTTACATATTTTCACCCCCCTAATTAAAGAATTTCAAAACGTCTTGGAGTCCTGTCATAGACATTGGTATAAGTAACCAATTAAAATAAAAGTCACGACAATAGCCAATTGTGTTTCAAAGATATAGACGGTTTGTAAAAAACACATTTTTCCCCTTTTTACTGCTTAGGGGGTCAAATTTCAAAAAACCCTAATACAACTTTTGGGTATTTACATAAGCAATATTTTAAATTAATAACCAACTCTTTATCTCGAAGGATTCGATAGATATCAATAATCAGAAATACATTTTTTTCACCCCCTTAAATATTCAACCTTCTCCGGTGCATCTTAACTAATGGATAACCATAATTTTTAGTCCCCGAAAATTTATAATTACTTTATTACCTCAGTGCTACAAATTATACTATTACTACTAATTTTCTAGCCATAATTTTCAACACAGCAAACTATCTACTCCTATTTAAATGCTTGTCGAGAAATCTATCAGCAAGTCTCAAAGTCGATGTCAATACTTCAATTAGATCTCTGCTTTCTTTATATATATACAAATAAGCTGAACGATCAACAAAATCATTAATTAATATCAAAGTTAGTATTAATTCACCTATCTCTATACAACATACGTAGTGACGCTGATTTGTTTGACACCCAACATAAAGTATCTATGACTATAATTATGATATTTGTTACAGTATTTGATCTTTATTACTCTCACTATTATATAATTAACATTTTTGGGTCGTCACAGGCAACATCAAAACAAAGTTTTATATTATTTACAGGTTTATTTGCAACCAGAGTCAGTCTTCATTTGTCAGAAATGTATTTTACAATTGCCTAATATATTCTTTAAGAGTGTATTTTATTTCTTAAATGTTTCACCGTAGGATGTTGAAGTTGAAAGTACATATTATTTACATTGATATAAGAATTAAAATGTAGTATGAATTGCAGTGCTTGGTAAACTATTTAAGAATCACTGCTTAGTAACATTTAGCTACGTTTCATCTGCAAGTACTGCTACGGCGGTTAACATTTGACTCGAGGGCAGTGTGCTGCAGCCAAAATACAGCTGTAATACTGTGAAGGTCTTTTCAAGGTCAATGCTGGAATCTGATGGTAGGTACAGCCAGCAGAGTGGTTTTGTGAATAGTAACCATAAATGTGAAGGGTAAATTACTGGCGATCAAGAAGAGTTTCTGTTGCTCTGCAAATGGTCAACAATGAAGAAGGAAAACTATTTCTGTGACTATTATATTGATTACATTTTGTGTTAAACTTTGTATTTAGTTTATCTAAATAGTACTTCCGGTCTCGATTGAAATCAGAACTTATAATTATTTCCTGTGTAGGGAATTGAGTTAAGAACATTATAATGAAGCTGGGAAGAATATCCTTTTTAATAAATGTTTACCAATACACTTATAAACATTGGCTTTAAAAATAAATTTAACAATAATATATGAATGAGGTATATCATTCTGTAATTAAGAACTACATACTATCAGAGTGTTATAAAGTATAAACATGCAAAACTAATGTACCGTAGCGTAGGTCTATTAATATTCTAGTGTTCATTAATACAAAATTCAACAAAGTAAATCAGTTTTGCTATTCGGATGGAATAACAAATACGAACTAAATACTTTAATGCTCTCATAGCTCGTAATCTTAGTATGTATATATGAAACATGTGGTGTGAATCACTCTAAAGATATATTAAATCCTTTGTGTAAGTTACATAAATATTATTTGTGAGTGCTCCTCAGAAACATACTTACAACTATTAAGGATTTCATAGAGTTCATTTCTTACTTTAATGTACTAGTTCCTATTTTTTTTTCCTCCATATATAGGATTTCCTGGCACAAATTGCAACAAAAAAAGTTATTTAACAGATTCTAAAACAAGCTGCATCTCAATCGTTCATCGTTTGACATTTTCAGTTATAACATGTAAATGGTTATTGCAAAATTTCTACCATATCTGATTTCTCTTAGAAAAGCAGTAATGGCTCTCGTCAAGCTCTTTCTGTGGTCTCCTCCTGAAGTTCACATGTGATATTATAAACTTTAAACAATATATATATATTTTTTTTTTTTACACTGGGCAACAATTTGTATAATACGTATTTAAGTTTCATCGTGGATTGCTTCTGTTAAAATAATATTTCAAAATACTAACGTCAAGCAGTAATCGTTCGCAGATCTCTATTAAGAGATCTGCCTGATCAGAGCTGTCTTACGATTTTTGAGGCTTGAGGACAAGGGAGTGATAAATGCAACACTGACTAGTATTGCAAGTGCACAATTGTCTGTCAATCCGAGCTACTCATTCTGTGTTGTGTACTTACGTCGTTTTCCTATAACAAGTACAGCGGGCATTCCCTCATTTTACTTCTCTGTCTTCCCAGGTCAGGCTGGGTGTGAATTTGTGTTCGTCCAAATGGTCTGAAATAATTGTCTTCCATATCATGGCCTAACGAAAAGTTTCTTAATTAAGTCATATTTATACCTGTAACCTAATAATATAGATGCACTCTTGGCCGAGGGGCTGCATAGCTGTGGGCCAGTAATAAGGGAAAAAAAAAATCTCTGCCTCTTTTAGGGACGTTCGCTGCATTGATGTGCGAAAATAGTCTACATTCAAAATTTCTTGCAGTCTGTGATATTAAGTTATTTTTGATAGTTTTGCTACACTACGTGGATTCACCCACAGCACTGGAATGATAGTTTGTCGGACTGAAACTAATGTTCAAGAAAACAGACCATGAAATATATTACAGAGACAAACCTAAAGTGTTACAAATTTATAAGAGGCCAATATAAGCTGCAAAAGTATTTTTATCCTCTGCTGCTTCTAACATAACATCGAACAAAGGAAGGAAACTTTAACAATCCCTAAGCAAAATAGAAAATCCAATAATGTTGCCCCATATCGTAGTACTTAAAGACCATTTAGGCTACAGCACATAACTATGCAATGAAAAGTGCAGTTTACTGAAATTGCGTACTTTTTAGGTCTCCAATTAGTCCTAATAAAGTAAGCAGAGAAATATTTTTGATTACACTACGTAAAATCAGAGATGGATGCTTTTAACTGGATATTATACATTAAACTGTGAATGACATATAATGAAACATTGTCTATAATATCTAACCATTTTGACAATCCAGCATTTACAGAACTAACTATGGCGTTAAATATATACATTATAAATATATGTTAGTTTTTCTTATTTCATAGTTCTGTAATTCAGTCACATTTCTGACGGAAGATGTGCTGATAGGAGATAACAAAGATTCATTCAAGAATGATCTTATCAGGATTCTATTTTTGAGGTTGTTCTTTAATGTCACTCTCAAACATATCACATTTCAGTCGTAATGTATAAGCGCAGTCTTTAAATACAAAAATGCCAATTTGTACAACATAAATATGTAATATGATGGTCGATAGTGTATAATAACACTAAACATTTTTAAAATGTTTAAGTGGTATGCCACATTCTTTAACTTTTGCTGCGTTTCGAGACGTCCTCAGGACCCAAGAGCAACTCACATTCCCTTTCAGTAACACTGCTCTTGAACCTGTAACCTATAAATTATCTTTAGAAAGAGAAGGAATTAATCCGCTTGTTCAATGACCAGCATGTTATAATACACTATCCTGTATATATACTTTGTTCATTGCGTTCGACAAAATGTCTAAACTTCTGCAAATAATGTTAAATAAATGCAATGAAATGAGCTGCACACCATTATTTTCATATCTGTGAGTTGTGTGCTTTTTCCTCCAAGGAGTTTTATTTTGCGAGCTGCCGTGTACACCTTGATTCACAACCTGTGCTTCTGCCTGCGACTTAGAGCATCTGTGGAACACGACGAACATACTTGAACGAGACTTTGAAATATTTTGGGCTCCGCGAGTGCGCTCATTTATTCTGAACAGCACAGTACATTGAAGTAATAATAAAAACGGGTGATAAGATTTATATTAACGCTCACAAAATCAAGTTTCTAGCAATTTTTTCAGGTGTGATGTGCCCAAACTATCTCGAAACTAAGATGGCCGTGAATTTTAGACTACCTCCTAGTTTACAGTCACTTTACGGTCAAAAAACTGTCTCTACTATTCAGGTAAATACTGTACTTGTTGAATTAACTTTGCCAAATTTGCACGACAGTCAATCTGAAATCACTTCCAACCTTTCTTAATTTACTCAACTCCTACTATGTTTATGATGATTATATTTCTTGCATTTTCAATTCTGGCCAACATATTTGTTACACGTTCTCACCATTTATCATCTCGCAGTGTTGAATTGCAAAGATGTCAGATCACAGATGTAAAAAAAATGTTCAAACAAATAAGTCTATTAATTAAATATTAGGAAAGTACAGTATAATACTAAAATATAAGCTTAAAAAAAAAAAAAAAAAAGACGTATGTCTTGATTTTTATTAACCAAAGTTGTCGTCGTCCCAGCCCCGTGGTCTGGGAAGTAAGGCCGACTTGACGTCAACTACCGGCCTTCTCCTAAGCCATTTCTCTCTGTTGTGGGTCACCCTCCACCTACCTCAGCTCAAGTCACCACAGTGCTTAGTTTCAAGTGTTGCATTGCAATTCCCACAGTGTTAGTCTTCAAGTGTAATGTTTAAATTCAGTGTAGTTCAAGGGCAGTGTTAGACTGTGCAACGTAAACAAACCAGGGCGTCACACCAGCTTTCAAATTACTGCCACGCACGTGATGTCACACCACTCACCCAGCAGCAACATAACCACCACGGACATGCAAAGACTAGAGCATGTATTTTTTCAGCAATTCAAAATTAATTTATGTACTCTGTTATGTAATCAATAACGGCAGTGGTCATGCTATAGTATAAGAAATAGCATTATGTTAATTTTAAGTCACGTGGTCAAGTAATTATGTTTAAGAGTGTTTTATTTTAAATATGTTTATTTGTTCTACACATGTGTTAAAGTATACGTATGTTCTAATCACTATCAATAGTTATTTAACACTCATCCATGCAAAGGGTTTTCATGTGTATCGCCTCACCTTCATTTCACATCAAATAACGGGACAAATAACATCTTGGCACGCATCTGCGGCCATTATCTCGCCCCAGTTCATCATCGACAGGCCACGTGGTAGGACGTACATCCCGGATAGGAATTCAACTTTTGAAAGTCCCTGATAATCATAGTTCTGTTCACGTATATTTTTATTCAACGCTTATTTTTATCCTCTCCATTTACCCGTGGTTTTGATTCGTGCACTTAACGCCAGTATCCTTCAACTTTATCTCCACGCCTGTGTGTTCGGGCTGGGAGATCACTGTCTTGGTACCGGCCGACTCCAGAAGTTTTTTAGTCAATTAGCCCACAGCTAGCAACCACCTTTGTATTGTGCTAATGTAATTTTTAGGCCTACGTGCCGCGTAAGTTCAACAGTTTAAGCAACTTAACTATAACAGTGCCGTGACCATGTGTGTGTATTGCAAGTCTATCACCAAGTGTTTGTACTTCAGTATCAATAAATCAACGTGCAACCAAGTAAGTAAGTGTATTGTGTACAGTCATTTCATTAGGGATTTAGGAGCTGACCAAATTACGGTCCTAGGGCAAGGGGTTGTGTTTGGACTGCCCGAATAGTCCACATGTTGAGAGAGCTAGTTTTCTCTGAGTGCTCCCATAACCTGACCAATCAGCCAACATCACCGCTGGGAGGAGAGGCACGCCAGCCGAACAATACGCGACCCTGAATCACCACCACCACCATCCTAGCCGGGCATATTGCTAGGGGGCACCCAGAGATCAACATAACCCCAGCACTGCAATAATTTAATTCCACTTCACCGTTCTCCAAACCAACCCCCTCTGACCTCCAGGCATGGTGGCAAAGTGTAAACAAAAAGAAAATACGTATTCAGTAAGGTAGTGAGGTATAGGGTACACAATATGTATACTGCCACTCATACGCATGATGCATTCAAGTAATTGTAACATGAAACAGCTTAATCATCAGTGTCTGACTGCTGAGCATTGCCATACTGGGAACTGTCCGAATGTAGATACGCTACTACTACAGTAGTTTGATATTACATTAGCCAGTGTTTAATAAAAACTTTGTTTGGTTTGAATTCCAGGTGCACTTGTCAAAGGCTGAGTGACAGACCACAACAAACCATGCACTGTGGGACACCGTGTGCTTAACCAGTTTACACAGAGTGTAAAATAAAACTTAGTAGACTGTGGATTCCATCAAATTAATATAAACATTTTGTTCCAGACATCCTAGTGATGATAGATTTTTCCTTTAGCAGATTTTTTTTTATATATATAATTTGAACTAAATTAAATCTATTGGCATAAAATACAGTGATACATTGGAAGAGAGTAATAGGGACTTTCCTGCTAATGATGATTGCAGTTTTTCTCAATTTCAGTACCTTATTGTGTTTGGTGTTCTACAATCATATTCCAGGATATTTGTTATTGGATTATTTGTTATAATTTATGAAGCAGGCATTATTCTTTCATTCCATTCCAGGTTAGTCAGTCAGAGACAGACTAACCAACCATATTCTAATATTTGGGTGGAAAAGAGATACA
Organism: Medauroidea extradentata; assembly: GCA_003012365.1. NCBI lineage: Eukaryota > Metazoa > Arthropoda > Insecta > Phasmatodea > Phasmatidae > Medauroidea > Medauroidea extradentata. The sequence continues at coordinate 19,086 of PNEQ01047833.1, forward strand.
CTTAATTCTTTCATGATTGTTAAAGAGTATACTGATGCTGTAAGCAGGGGTGACTTTGGCCCACAAAAAATGTTTGTTTTTACGTATTTTAGTGAAGAATGAAATATTTACAGTACAACCCCTGTTATAGTCTGTCTCATGAAAGAATTCCATATTTTGACATTTCTCTTCTGAGAAATGTGCCTGGCTGTTCCATTGTTTGGAGATTTAAACCTACCTGGCTTCCTGGAAAAGCAAGGTCTACACAATCCTGTTTACACACACACACTTCTCAGAAGTGAACTGTCAAAATGTGGAATTCTTTCATGAGATAGACTATAATTAGTTTCTGAATGGACTGAAAGTTTAAGACTTCTTAACCAAGAAAACTCATCAAAAGGGTCCATTTTCTATTGCATTCATGGACGTACAGTGGGACCCAGCTATAACATCCCCTTTTATAACATTTTTCTGACTATAAAGCTACCTTATCTTGGTTCACAGCAATGTTTTTAAACAGAAAATTACACTGTTATAAAATTTTCCCATTTATTATGTCCAAATTTCTCTGGTCCCTTGAGAAATGTTGTAACAGGGTTCTATTGTAGTGTAAATTATTCTAACTTACTAAGGGCAAAAACTTGTTAAGTGGATGTTACTGTGTTTTTAAACACTGTACATACTCCAGTTATGTATTTCTTTGCCACATTACCCCAATACTAAGTTATTGAGTAGACCAAAGTCGCCCAGTAGAGTCAAAGTATACTAATCTTGGTTTATTGTAATCAACTGTACATTAAGCAAATCTTGTCATTGTAAAAATCATACTGTGTGAAGTGTTTAGTGTAACATACTGCTTAACATTTTGAGGCCTTCTACGCAATTTAAACTACTTGTAAATAATTAAGTTTTGTCTGTGCTTTTTTGAACTTCACTAAAATTGAATTAAAGGAAGTTGTTTCTAAGAGAAAGATTTTGTTTAGTTTTCTTTATGGAAGGATTACATTAAATTTCATTGCACTCTAAAGAGATTGTTGCATTTTTATCATGATTTGATTTTGAATGACTTCAGGCAAATATAAAAAAGTTTTATACAGGCAATTTTTAGGTGAACATCTGTGTATGCCTGTAAACAAAAATTTGGTGTCCACGTGTTTATTATGTATTTGATGAATAGTAAAAAGAGAGAAATTACACAATAATGTGCATATATTCCAGCAAGTAGTATTTTAATTTTTATGTGCTTCACGAGTCATACACAATAAGTTTTCATGTTACATGTATTTGATTAACCAGTCAAAATAATTTCCAATAGTATGCTTTGTTAATTGAAGCTGAGCCAAAATTTATGATGAAGGGACTGCTACTTCTGTTTTATAATTACTTACCACTAATTTCTGTTTATCAGGTACTTTGTTCCAGTGGCGTGTGGTGTGAAATTGTAAGGTAAGCTGAGGTTTGCTCAGGACTGTACAGTCTCATTACATACGGCAGGAACCAGTAATAATAATACAATTGGGTCTAACATAATGTAATGCAGCCACTCACCAATTAGCTGCAAGGCTCCCATTATGCACATAGTTTGACGTCTGCTGCGCAACTACCTCTGAGAGGCTTACGTGTACATGAGAGAGTAAAAAAGTACAGTTGGGAACAAATGCAGCTTACCTTGCAACACAGTCACCACATGCTGCTGCCGTGTTCTTTATTGGACAATGGTGCAACCCCTGTTCAGCTGTGGTAGCTGTCTACAGAATTCAAGACAAAAGTTGTTAACCATTTTAATCTTGTCATGCTAATATATCCATTGTTAATGCATTGTGAGCATGTGTTATGTCAAGAATATGATTGAGTGTAACTTTAATAAACATAATCTTTCAAGACGAGATCATATTCTAGTTTATCTTGGGTTAGTTAAGTAAACGCTTTATTAACTGTTTAAAAAAACTTAATGATGTTAATAAAGTTGTACTTTATAGAACTTTTTGATGAAAAAAAAACAATTATGATGCATGTAAGGAATCCAGCTTGTACCACCAGTGCAAACCTTTAGAATGATACATCTGAATTTTAATTGTTTAAAGCAATTGTTTGCTCATAGTTTGTTTTCATTTTAACTTCCTTTGACCTTCGGGTCAGTGGCACTATTTTTTTTGTACTGAATATGTGTAAATAAGGATGAGTTGGTTCTCATTATGTATTCTCCTACATACACCATTTCTCAAATGCAGTGTTAAAAATAGAGAACCATCATTATACTCTAGGATGTGTAACAAATCAAAAGTTATCTTCCATTATTTAAATTGCATAAACGTGATGTGTTTTTGTTACTTAACAAAATTTTGCTAAGTAAACCATAAATGGCCAGTTTGCAGAAGACAAATTCAGTGAAACTTGTGCCATTCCTGTGTAAGAGGTTTCCCCATCAATTTCGTTATTAAAAAGCTGCAGCTGCTATGAGATTTAATTTCTCGCATGTTATCTATGCTACAGATGTTAGCCACATTAAACATTGTACAAAAATGTACATATAAAAATATATAATGGTTAGTGAAACCGAAACAATCAAATCTGGTTGGCTGTAATTACAAAACATGTCTGATTGTATTAGATTAGAATAGAAAAGGCTGGAAACAATTTATAACTTGGTGATAGTTCAGGTGTTAATTATTTCATTTGTGATTTCAGCTAATTTCTAACAATGTAACATTTCCAAAACAAAAAACAGGCATCAAAACTAGTTTTTGAAATATGTTAATTTGCTGTACAAAAACAGCTTCCTGCTCATTATACAACCATAAACTTTCCAATACAGAACAGCACTATTCTGCAATTTGTTGGTTGTGAGTTACCGTGCACGAAAATAAATATGTACTATAAATTAGTGATGGCCCGATGTCCGATTGCGATTACCGATATCAGCATTATCGGTACATTTACCGTTATCGACAATCAGCAATATAATATCGGTACATCGGTCACAGTCATTATCTCGGCTAACTCGCACATCATTCCTTTACTCCTACCATCTGAAGGTGGCAATGTGACTGAAAACAATATTGATTTGAACTGTTTACAACCAATTCATCATTACTAAAGTTCATTTCACAAACTTGATATTAAAATTTGGCAAAATGGTAAAATGTAAATAAACATAACAACCGAAAGAGTTAACAGGCCAAAGATTTCTAGCAGCAACTGCTTAAAAATCTTTACCGCAAATCAATTATATTACAAAAGTACAGTCGAACTCCGCTACTACGACATCGGCAACTACGACAACAACGCAACTACGACAATATTCTCGATACCTTTCAAAAAAATTTTAAAAATTAAAATCGAAAAGTGCATGAATTAAAGATACAATTTAAAGTAGGAAAGATGTTTTAAAATACGTCTGTAAGCGTGCATAATTATAGAGGTGGTGTCCGTTAATAAATAAGTCGCAGCTATTAAAGAAAAAAAAATCGGCGAAAAACTCTAAAAACGGCTTCTGAAATACATTTGCGCCGCGCCTGGATAGGTAGGCCGAGCGCCTGGTAAGTTAACCTTGCACACAACACCGAAGATAAGCAGGTAACGTGATGACGCATCTCTCTTCCGTCCTCTTTCTCCCTCTCCGTTTCTGCTCCTACTCACACCACGCGCACTGTCTACGGCCTACGCGTTCACGGTAAAATGAACACTTTTGAGCGCCTAGTTACTGTTTTCTCTCGGCCGATTTGCATTCTTCCGTCGCCTATTTATGATAAACATTTCCGTTTTTAAATATTAGACATAGAGTATATTTTAAACTCAACTGAAATTTTATGTCCGCGACCACTACAAAATATATTTATTGATTGCTGTTCTCATGGAAATAGTTTTGAAAAGTGTTCACTTTACCGCGAACAGTCTATAGCTTGCTTTGTACATCGACTGCGTGCGTAGCAACAGTGATAGCCAAGCAGCTCATGTTTTCCTCTTCAGCCCTTATACCCTCCTTTGTGATTCTGAGCAAGGTCAGCGAATGAGAGGGCGACACAAAAAAAAACATTTTGTTTGTCTCGTGCATTGCCCTTGCCATTGTGTGTTTACACAGTTCGTGCGTAGCTTGGTTTTTGGATACATCTTGTGATATTGCATAAGTTTCTGGGCTTTCTTTATTGGATTTCGACTTTCGATTTTGTTTGGAACTGACTGGATTGATTATTGACGACCTTTGTGGGCGATTATATTGGATGATGATTTTATTTACGGTTTCGATTAAGTATTTGTAGGAAATGTTTAGGAACTTTGTATATTATTTAATCAAAAATAAAGATGCCGTACAATTAAAATATTACCAAGTTTCATTTTACCGTGATTTTGCGTAACAAAACGCTGAAAATATATTACTGTGCGCTAAAAAATTACGGTTGCTACATTCAACACTTTACTACACCCGACACCAAAAATATGTCGCGTTACATTCACGCAACTCATTTTCCTTGCAGACAAGAAGTTGTGTTTATATTTCTCTGGTTTATTTTTATTTTCTGGTGAGCAGAGAAGTCTAATTAATACGTCTGGGGTAGGTATTGTTTTTATTTTGGTCTGCACGCAGTCGGCAAGTTACGTCGCGCACTGTAAATTTTTCGTGATTTGGAAAAAATGGGTTTATTATACTGTACAATCCTGTAGAAGCGTTTAACGTAACAGAAATATAAGTATCGAGCGTTTAAACACTTTACAATCGTAACATATTTCCAGTACGCAACACTAATATTATACTACACAGACAGGCAGTCGCCAATCAGGCACAAACTGTGCCGTAGAGGCTAATGGCGCATGAAGCGCCCCAGTCGACAGCTCAGAAACTAAGACCAATAGCTCCGTCAGAATGCGCTACAGTACACAAGCTCTTTAGTTGCCGACGCTTGGCACAGAGCGCAGCAAACTCGAGTCGATATTCGTCACTCGTGCCGCTGCGGGCCTCGCGCCATCGCCGTTTTCAATTTTATTTCTATCTTTCAACACGAATTGGGGAGGGTATTATAGGCTTATCTAGTATCAAAATCTTCAGAAAAAGTCAGCGTTTAATATAAAAACATTACTTTGTTTTAAAAAACCGCGTTAGTAATGAGAGTAACACTGATACACGGCATTAGAGGAAGAAAAACACCAACTTGAACAAAAAAAATAAATTTTTTTTAGGGATTAAAAAGGCAACTACGACAAAATTCTCGAGAATTATCGCTTGTCGTAGTTGCGGGGCTCCACTGTATATACTACTGTTTGAGTGTGTAAATTGTGTACATAGTTAGTGTTTTCGTGTATAAACAAACTTCAATATGTGTGAAAGAAACACAAACTTCGAACATGGGATTTTGAATCTCCCGCCTATGCTGCTGTGAAGTTGGCAGCCCTGTTTTGAGCCTGTGGCTGGTGGCGCTGGTGCTCCTGCCTACCAGCCAGTCGCGCAACCAAGATGGCGGTAAGTGGTTGTGCCGGTAGCGTGGCTCACCTTTACTTTAATCATAGATTTGTTCGTCGTGGATGTTGCATCCGACCTTGATACAGTCCGTCGTGTGGTAATGCAACATTTTTGGTCCTCCGGGTCGGATCCATTCTGGGTTTCGGTAAATAGTTTCGTGCGTGCGTGATGGTCATTTTCGTTTCGGCCATATTCTGTGCTTCTCGAGCACGTGTTTGTGCATATTCGTGTCGGTGCATCGCGTGATTGTTTGCGTGCTTATCTCTCGTGTTTTTTAAGCATATTCGGTGCTTATTTCTCGGCTCGGCACATCCAGTGTTGACTTTGTTGGACACTTCAAGAGGATCGGCGCGGTGAGCAACGGAAGATCATCGGCGTCTAACACGTGTTCCAGTGTGGTTCTGACTGAGGTGTCCTGTTAATCTGATATGTTCATTTTCTGACCTTTCTGTGGTTTCTGGATTGAGTTGTTTTGGTTTTGCTGCCCTTCGTCGTACATATCGCTTTGTCTGCTGACCAATGTTAGTAGGGGTTTGAGGTTAGTTGTGTCTCATTGTTTTTCGTTGCGTCGCTTTCACGTTTTACCTACTTATATTAGTAGGGGTTTGAGGTTAGTTTTGTGTCATTGTTTTTCGTTGCGTCGCTTTCACGTTTTACCTACTTATATTAGTAGGGGTTTGAGGTTAGTTGTGTCTCATTGTTTTTCGTTGCGTCACTTTCACGTTTTACCTACTTTCTTTGTTGTAATGGCAGAGGTACGGTCAGCACAGGTTCGTCTTGGGTAGACTGAACGTCGCATAAAGCTGTCTTATGAATTAGCTCTGAGTGTTGAAGAGGATACATCGCAGAGAGCTGCCTTCTTAGCTACTGTACGAGACCTTTCGAAGTTGCGCGAGTACTTTGATGCCGATTACGTGACTATTGAGGCAGCCTCTGATGAACTGAGTGACTTTGATGTGGTTGAGCACGCAGCTCGAATGGTTGATTTCGAGGAGAAATGCTTTACAATTATGACAGTTGTGGAGTCCCTTGAGAGTCAGGCCAAACCTTCACACTCAAGTGGCCAACATAGTCACTCACGAGTCGCCCTATCGAAGATATCGCTTCCACACTTTGAAGGTGATCCCAAGCATTGGTCCAACTTTGCGAATTTGTTTTCCATGCTTGTTATCGACAACCACAATATTTCGCCAGTTGAGCAGCTTGCCTACTTAAAAACCTCTCTTCGTGGTGAGCCGCTTGGCATGGTGTAGTCTCTACCCATGTCAAGCTCTAACTTCACTGTGGCTTGGAAATTGTTGACCAACCGGTACGAAAATAAACGCCTCGTAGTTGGACTGCATGTGGAGGCATTGCTGCAGGCACCCACCGCATCTATAGACTGTCCCAAGTCATTACGCAACTTATTGTCCATCATCACTGAGAATGTTTCCGCCCTGGACACGCTGGAGGTACCTGTGGCTCAGTGAAACCTGATCCTCCTTCCTATCATGTGTAGGTGTCTGGATAGTGCTCTCCGCACCCAGTGGGAGCTTACATTGACGAATGAGTTTCCCACTCTGGATGAGTTCATAGCTTTCCTGGAGAAGCGTTGCAAGGCGCAGGAAGCTCTGGGTGCGAGTAAATCCAGGGGTTCCAACTCGCCTGCGTCAAAGCAGAAACCACCGCCTTCTAAGTGGACACAAAGTCACGGGCCAACCTCAAAGTGTCTGATGGGATCTCGGTTGCTGTGTTGTGTGTGCCAGGGCTCTCACTCACTCCACAAGTGTGCAGAGTTTAATTAGCTCAGCCCTACTGAGCAGTACAAGGTTGTGAAGGAGCACAAACTATGCCTTAATTGTTTTTCAGCCTCACATCAATCTAAGCAGTGTCAGTCAAAATCCTCATGTCGGCAATGTGGTAGTCTGCATCATACGTTGCTGCACTTTGAAAAGGTCAACACCCAGAAGGAGGATGGAAGCATGGATGCACGCACCACCTCTTTACACGATGATGATGTAGTTCCTGTTGTGACAGCTGTGACACCTGTTGCTAGTTCGCTGTCAACTGTCCTGCTGTCAACTGCTCAGGTACATGTTTTCAATGTTTCTGGAGCTCGTGTTCCTGTTCGGGCATTGTTGGACTCCGCGAGTCAGGCCAGCTTCGTCACTGAACATTGTCTTCAGAACTTGGGACTTCCTC
>PNEQ01047834.1:0-20309 GCA_003012365.1 Medauroidea extradentata
ATTAAAGAAATTGGCTCCTTTTTTTTTTACTTCTATGTAAACTCCTTAGGCTATCCGGGCATATTAATAACAAACAAGGAAAAGTCTAATTAGCTAAGTCGTCGCCGGCAGCAAGGAACATCATAACCTCAATTATAATCGTCTAGACAACAACACGGCGAAGTACACATAGAGCAGGGCGGCACACGTTACATCTGGCCCACGAACAGGGACATCAAAAACAACACTACAACGTAGACGAGAGAGCATTCTGCCGCCCCGGCACACGTTACAATACTCTGCGGCCGCGGCAATTAAAATAGAGTTCGCAGACACTCACAGTGCTTTCGCAAATACACAACACTGCATTCAAGACCCGTCCTTCCTCGCACATGTGTGGCGATGAGGGCAGGAATGTTCTTGTTATGTATTTGTAACATACAACATTCTCTAACATAAACACCACACATTCAGCGATCAACACTGCTCTTACTGTCTACCAACCTTACCTACACACTACATATTTACCTACACCACATCTCTCTTTCTTTATACAATAATTAAGTGGAATTACTCATTCTACACATTACATATTTACCTAAACCACATTACCTACACACTACATATTTACCTACACCACATCTCTTTATCTTTATACAATAATTAAGAGGAATTACACATTCTACACATTACATATTTACCTACGCCACATCTCTCTTTCTTTATACAATAATTAAGAGCAATTGCACATTACTATACATCTCCCTTTTCTTTCACAACACTTAAAAGCAATTGCACATTACTACACTCCATATCTCAATCATATCACATTTTGTTTGTACAACTAATAATGTCACAATGTGCACCACTTTACAGATCCAACCTTTGTGGTTGTAAAACTCTGCGTTCACTCCTTGTCCTGTGTACCTCCTCCCTTGATTATTCTCCCTCTGGAAATCCTAGGAAAGGTGTACCCGCTGGGGACTCACTCAGTTGCTGCGTTTTCTCCGACTGCTGAGGCTCCTCATTCCTCTGCCCCTGAGAAGTTGGTGGTTGAGACACATTCCCAATGCTTTCTCCTGAGACTTTTATAAGTTGCCTTCAATTTCGCCGGATGGTGCTGGAATTACTAACCAACTGGTATGATCTGGGATACCCTGCTGTCCCCTGGATTGTTCCGTATCGCTTAAGGTCTGGTACCCACACCTGTGTACCCTCTCCAAAGGTTCCAACTCTTTGGCTCCGTGTCGCCTATCAAAGTTTCGCTTGCTACGCTTCTTCAGAAGATCATGACGTTCTAGAATTGTTTGTAGGGCCTGTCTGTCCCATTGTGGCTTCAAAGCTGAAGGTGGTACTGGTAGGGTGGTCCTCAGTCTCCTGCCGAACAGCAACTTTGCCGGTGAAAACCCACTCTCTAGTGGTGTGGCCCTATACGCCAGTAATCCAAGATTAGGATCCTTTGACTTGGACAGAATCTTCTTTGCCACAGCTACTGCACTCTCCGCTTCTGTGTTGGATTGAGCAAATTGCAGGCTAGATGTGCTGTGAACGAAACAGTATTCTTTGGAAAACTGCTGGAACTCCACAGACGTTAATTGCATACCACCATCGCTGCGTACTGTCTCTGGAATACCGTGCCTTGTAAAGATGTTTTGCAGCCGGGAAATCATGGCCTCTGAAGTCATGTGATCCAGGCGTACAATTTCTATATAATGTGGAATAGTAGTCTTGTACCATTAAATATCGTACCCCTTGAAGTTCCATGATGTCTGTTCTCACCAAAGACCACGGTCGCTCTGGCAGCGGCGTAGGCATAAGGGGTTCTGCCCTCTGCTGTCGCTGCTGCAGACACTGGGTGCACTTTTCCACTAAAACTTTGATGTCATGCGATATGTTGGGCCACCATACAGATTCTTTAGCTCGCTATCTGCATTTCACAATTCCCATGTGCCCTTCATGTATTTTGTCTAATATGTGAGGACGTAGACCTTTCAGGATGAAAATTCTTGTGCATACATGATCAGCCCATTCTGGTAAGTGAGTTGGGCTCTGTGGGGCCAGAATGCAGAACACTTTTCAAATCCCTGAATACTCTGTTGTAGAGCTTGACACACTTGATCGTTCTCCTGCGCCATCTTGATTTCTCTTAATCGAACATCTGAAAAGGGGGTTTCCTGTTGGACACTTTCCACAAAAAGTTCTTCCTCCGTAATCTCTTGTACACTGGCCATTGACTTTTCCACTAGAGCCAGAGACAATGCATCTGGCACAAAGAACTCTTTTCCGCTCACATGCAACACAGTGTAAGTAAAACACATAAGTCGCATCCGCATCCTTTGCAATCTTGCTGTGAGTTCAGCTACTGGCTTGGTTGATAGCAGGGTGACTAATGGCTTGTGGTCTGTTACAATGGTTTTCTTGGCACCCAGTATGTACTCTCGAAATCTCTCGCAAGCCCATGTTATTGCCAAAGCCTCTTTTTCTATTTTTGCATAACGCCACTCTACTTCATTCAGGCTCCTTGAGGCATATGCTACTGGCTTCCACATCTCTTCGTGACACTGTTCAAGCATGTCCCCCAAGCCATAACATGAGGCATCTGCTGATATGTGAGTCTCTGACGTTCTAGAATAAAGTGAGAGTACAGGTTGTTGTGCAATTTCATACTTCAACTTCTTCACTGCATCTTGCTGCGGTGCTCCCCATGTTCATTCTGTGTCCTGGTGCAGAAGCATCCTCAAAGGTTGTGTCTTCTCTGCTAGCTGCGGGATGAATTTCATCAGGTAATTCACCATGCCAAGAAACTGTCTGAGTACCGTAGTGTTAGTTGGGTCTGGCATGTTGGTTATGGCATTTGTTTTATCTGGATAAAGTTGTACAGTGCCTTCACTTATTACGTGACCCAGGAATTTAACAGTTTTCTCTTTGAACCTGCACTTTTCTTTGTTGAGAGTTACACCTGCTTGCCTCAACTTATCGAGTACCGACGCCAGCCTCTGATCATGCTCTTCCACTGTGCTGCCACATACCAGTATGTCATCCGCTTGGTTTACCACACCTGGCATTTCTCCTACAATCTGCTGCATTTGGCGCTGATAATGTTCAGGCCCTGAGTTTATCTCGAAAGGCAACCTGTTAAAATAGAACCGCCCAAATGGCGAGATGAACGTAGTGCGTGGCACACTTTCCTGTGTGAGTGGAATTTGCCAGAACCCTCTATGCATCTAAGACCGGGAACCACCAAGCATTCTGAAGTTGAGCAAGAGATTCTTCCACAGACGGCAGCTGGAACCTTTCTCTGTTTATGTACTTGTTTAGTTCTGTGTAATCCACGCAGAGTCTTATAGCCCCATTTTTTTTGGTACTACAACTATTGGTGCATACCACTGAGTTGGACACTGTCTGAGAAATTACTTCCTCTTTCAACATTCTATCATGCTCTTCTTTCACTTTATCCCTCAGAGGAAGTGCTACTCGTCTGGGGGTTGCCACTGCAAACGGAATGGCGTACTCTATAAGGGTGATGTGGTACTCCTGACCCAATCTGCCCAGACCCTGAAAAACACTTGGGAATTTATCCACATACTTATTTGCGGCACTATTCACTTCAGCAGCCTCACAGATTGTTACTATGTTCAATGCCCTGATTGCAGGTCGGCCTAACAATGGCATATGCTGTTCCTTCACCACATAGATTTCTTGGCTGATCTGTTGCTCACCAAGTGATAAGAACACTGTGGCTGTGCCCTCCACCTGAATAGAGTTTTTACCCGCACCAAATAGTGTTTTTTCTGTTTCACATACTGCTAATCTTAATTTGTCACACAATGCCTTACCATTGACTGTAACATCCGTCCTCGTATCTATTTTGAATGTGGTCTTGACACCTTGCAGCCGCAGCTGTATGTACCATGGACTTGAACAAACTTCAAAAGCCACTTCCCACAAATAGTAATACTAGTCACCTTTTTTCCTCTCCCAACTCCTGCACACTGATATTCTTGCTTTGACAAATTCTTCCGAAATGGCCTACCTTTCCACACCGGAAACAAGTCTCATTTCTTGCTGGACAGCTTCACCATTGGTGTAATAGTGCAATACCACATTTTGAACATTTGCTCATATTACCATTATGGCCACCACCCATGCTACCACTGACCTGACCTGTTTTGTTCTTCCAATTCTCTCTAGAAGCAATTGGCTTCTCAACCTGAGGTTTCTTGTTAATATTAGTGGGAAACCTAGCTCCTTTAGTGGCTTCTACACAAGACAAATTTTCCCGCACAAACTTTTATTTGCCCCGCACTGCTTCTGCTTGCCGAATTCTCTTCACTGCTTCTGGAGTGGTGAGATTATAGTCCATTTGTAGCACCTCGGACATCTTGTCATCTGCCACCCCAATGACTAACACTGTCATAATGAGTTCTTCTTTTAGGTTCTGTAACTCGCAGGTCTCAGCCAACTTAAATATGTAGTTGATAAACACGTCGGCGAGTTCACCTGCTTGCTGGCAGAGCTTGGAAAATTTCGCTCGCTCATAAACAATATTTTTCTTAACTTTGAAAAAGTCACTATATTTTTGCTTCACCGTCGTATACTTACTTGCCTGCTCTTTTGTAAATTCAAAGGATACCAACAAATCATCTGCTTCTGAGCCCATGCAATACAGTAACATATTTACTTGACTCTTTTCTGGCCTTTTGTCAAGTACTGATGCAACACCTTTCGAATCGTTTTATCCATTTATCCCAGTCCGTCGGCCTCCGAAAATCGAAGTTTTCTGGAGAGACTATCTGAAACTGTGCCACTGTTATTCCCGCCGAAATAGCGTGACCCGCAAATTATCAGCCGCGATACACAACTTATTTGCAGTGAAAAACTCCTAAAAATACACCTCTTATTTGTAATGGATCTAGTTAACTACAAGTCACATAATTGTTCTAGATCCCACACCAGACACCATGTTATGTATTTGTAACATACAGCATTCTCTAACATAAACACCACATATTTAGCGATCAACCATTACTGCGCTTACTGTCTACCAACCTTACCTACACACTACATATTTACCTACACCACAGTTCTAGGTGTTGCTGGCCTTGGGCCGGCGTCAGTCCCAAAAACACTGTAGAGCCTTCGTTGTGGTTGGCAGTTGTTCACCTTCAATTGCTCATATTTTATGTGGGTCTGCCATCAGATGTTCTGCACTCAACACATGGTCCATGTAAGTAATTTTGCTTTCGATGCAGTCTGATTTTTTCGGGGTTAAATCTCAAGCTGCTTCTGTGTGCTCTCCCCAATAAGTGTTCAAGATTTTGGTCCTTGACTGTTTCTTCAGTATGCTCTCTGCGATAGACTAATATGCCATCCTCAATTACTGCAACACCATGTATTCCTCTATTCCTCAAAGAACTCCATCACTGCCCTCTACAAATCCTCGGGCACCAGAGTCTATTGTAGTGTTCTCCGTCAGGCCTCCAAACCATACTTAATCTGCTGCTTGCTTCATCCAGCTGCAAATGCCAAAATCCATGCTTCACATCTATAACTGAAAAAAATTTAGCCTTTGTCAGCTGTGGTAAAATTTTTTTAATTGTGGTAATTATGAAATTCACTCTTTCCAAAGCTTTGTTCATTTAGTGTGGAGCCAAACACATGTATAGCTTGTTCTCTCTAGTTAAAAGTACCAGATCGCTAATCCATTTTGTCAGTTCTACTTGTTTTTTATTCCACTATTTTGTTTTGCGTCATTTCTGCCAGTTTTCTTCTACTGTTTGCCGTAATGCTAATGAGAACCTGCATGGTGGCTGCTGCACCGGTTTGTGCTTGTGTCAATTTCTGTGTGATTATTTCCTGGCAAGTATCCTGTGCTCTGAAACCTCTATGCAGATTTATTACATGTTCTGTAGTTGCAAATACATTGCTTTGAATATAACAGAGTTATGTACGCACGTTTATGAGCCGTAATGCTTCACAGCTATGTTCACAAAGAAATGGCATCAGATCTGTGTCAGTTATTTGAAAGGTAAGCACTTTCTCTTCTTATGTGTTTGGTGCACAACACATTACCTCTGTTTATCCTTTTGGTTGCATGGATTAAACAGTGTAGCACTTAAACTGAATTCTAATTGTTTTTAGCGCCGAATGTTTTGTACCTAAAACTGCTCTGTAGTCCTTGAAGCTCATCACATCACATGTAGCCCCTGTGTCGAGGTGTACATTGATGTTGTTTGTGGCCCTCCACTGCCAGGTTTGTTATCAGTTTCTTCTTGCTCTCTGTATTTACCAGGAACTGCTCCCGTTGATAGGCATGTGTCTGTACTTTCCTTTCACCTAGGCCTACACTGCTTGGTGAGTCTCAGGCCTTCCCTGTGTATCATAAGTTGTCTCATATGCAAGTCGTTTGTCCAATTCACAAATTTTTCCTTCTGGCGTCTCTGTTTTCCTTCTCCTTCCACCTTCCTGGTTTACTGGCTGTCCAGTTTACAGTTTCATGAGCCATGTTGGGAGCTTTCATTTGCTGGATTTGGTTGTTAATGGCTTTGTATGCTCTGCACGTATTAATAGCCCCTTGCCAGGTAAGCTTTGTATCAGATAAGAAACTGTGATCTGCTTATAACATTTCGACAGCTAACAACTCGTAACCACATGTTGCACTTAAGGAACCAGCCCTGCAAATAAAATGCTCTACAATTTCTCCTGTTTTTTGATGTGCTGAGCTAAACACTCATCTTTCATAAAATATTTTTTTTGCAGGCATGAAGTGTTTGTCCAGTGTGGCCAAAATGGTGCTTGTTTTCCATGTATCAGCTACTGATATGTCGAGTGACTGACATATCTTAACACGGTCCCACCTGACAGTGGATAACATACAAGTGACTTGTATGGTTTCATCTTTCTTGTCATGTCATCTTGCTATACAATAGTTTTTTAAATTGAAACTTAAAAAGTTTCTATTTTTCTTGGCCGTCACTTGACTGTACATCAGTTGGCTGCAGTACCAGCGTAAGCAGATCATCAGCCTCTTCCATTGTCTGTGCGTGCTGTGTAATTCTTAATAATTTTGTACTCCCGTACAAAACTGCACATTTGTACATCTGTACATTTGTAGTTGTATTTCGTGCATGAAGTTTTTTATTTAAATTAAAAGTCCTGATGCTGCCTTCATGTTTTATGTTATCGTAGCACGGCGCCATGTCTGTTAAGTATTGCTGATTTGCCATTTCACATTCCTTACTCCACTATGTACAACACATCTTACACTATGTAGGCTACATCTTGTAACCCGCTGCTTCTGTTGATTGGCTCTGCCAACTGGTTGTTATGTACGTACTGTTGATATATACTCAGGTAATGATCACTAAACTTTTATCAATCAGCATAGAAAAACATATTTTGCATTGTGCACAGTATGCCCAGCCTACTGTACATGCAAAATAGCTTTGATTATTCTGGTGGCTAAACATTTTTGCTCCTTTATTTTCTTGTGTTTGTGTTGTGGTTGTGTTTGTTCAATTTGTTGCTGAAATTTTTCTCCAGTTTCTTTTTTTTTCCATTGCATTAGTGGCCTGTTCTTAACTCCTATTTTGAAAGATTTATTATCAATTATGTGATATTAGTTGTGGATTCCCAAGACACCTAAGAACCTAATCACTAACTGTTACAGCAAAACCTGTCACTTATTATACATGTTTTAAATTTGGAAAAAGGAATTAAAACCCAAAGAAATCTCTGGGAGAAAATCATTAAAATATTTAATTGTGTTCAAATCACATATAGTATTTTTATTTTCATAAAACAATATTAAATTTATGTATTTGTGTTGTAGGCAACCATGGAGGTTTTCTACGGCCTAGGGTTTATTTCCGGACCTTTGATTGGAGGAGCACTTTATGGTGTAAGTAGTATCAAGTACCTGTAAAATAACTTGAACGTCTGTAATTGTTACATTATTATTTTTACACATAACTGTGTGTAATACTTTATCACAGAAACATCTTCAACTTGTATCCAATACAACTTTCATTGAAACTAAAAATAAAATGTTTCATTTGCTTTATTTATTTTGGATTCTAGAAGAAAACATTGAGAAAAAGTTAATAAAGCAGTGTTTCATATTCTATTATGTTGTGGTTGGTGCAGCAGCTAAAGTGCTCACCTCCCACCAAGGAGGTTTGATTTTGATTCTCAGTGGGGCTGGTCTTCTATTTCCCGCAGGTTTTCTTGGGGTACTATTTTTCCCCATACTTTGCGTTGTGTCGCTTCTCCATTGTAGAGCTTCGTTTCATGTTATTCTTTAGGATTCAGCAGATACCTGCCAATGCCCAGTCAGAGGTATACTGACATTGAGTGATATCTTGCTCTTGAGTTCTTTCCCCATAGACTGTTTATATATTTATGTCCTGAAAATCCACTGTGTGTTCCCGCCTTCGGGCAGGATCACTGTGTATGAGAGAAGGCCAGGGTGAAGGTTGGACTGACTACTTGACTAGTAAGACATGACTGTCGCTCATCTGGCCTGAAGAATGGATGAGGTGAAATGAGATGATTGTGGAGTAGCGGCGGAATGAGAAGGGCGGAGGAAACCCAAGTTCTCCGAGAAAACCCGCTTGCCAACTGTAAGGTCCGCCACGTTTCCCACATGCGGAAAACGAAAAATCTGGGACCTAAATGGCCGGGGACCGAACCCAGAATGCCTAGGTGGGAGACGAGAGGTTTGACCCCTTGACCACTACAGTCTGTTATTTACATTTATATCCTACAGTTAAAAAATGTGTGTATTTACTATGTAAATTAAGTCATAATGGTAACAATATAGTCAATGTCAACATCATAAATAGAGGGTTATGTGAAATCAAAACTTGATGTCATACTTTCTTAGACTCTTAAGACCCAAAACTGACATACGGTCCTGCAACACCTTGTCTTGCCTCTTGCCCCAAGTGTACCAGTGTTAATGCAGTGTGACATGTGCCAATTTTCTGTTGGCTGAAAAGGAAGTTGTCATTTTAGCTATGATACTTTGCACCCCCACCACGGGGTACTTAGAGTTCAGGTCACTAACAGCCAATACAATTCGCCAGTTATTAAGTACTTTAATCAGCATGCACAAGAGTGTAGCCTGGCAGGTAGTGAACTGAGATAAATGAGATCTGCTGATTCTCAAATTATTTAATTTGAATACCCACGGCCTTTACAGCATTTAATTGAAGTTGTTTAGCAGTATGTGATTAAATAACATTTTCGATTAAATTTAAAATACGGCTTAGTTTAATTTTTTTTATATTCTTGCTACAACAGAGAAAAATTATTGTTGCACTAGTGAGTTTCATTTCTAGCCGCATATGGCAACTTGCAATCTACCAGCTCTTGCTTTTTGTTGTATTTTAGGCAAACTCGGAGGTATCTACACCTTAGGGTTTATTTCATAACCTTTGATTGGAGAAGCACTTTAATGTGTAAATGGTGTCAAGTTATATTTTCATTTATGCTTGCAGCATTCAAAATAATGATTTTGTTTAATATGGTGGGCCAACTGTCAAGTGTCTTCCCACACTTATAAAGAGGCTTCATCCTAGTTATGGTTTGTGTCGACAAGACAAAGCTCATCATAGCCTTGCACTCGTCTGCAAATATGCTGCTGGTATTAAGCCAGCTTGCAAGTAGTTTGTAAATCTATGTAAGGATGCTGTGCTAAGTTTCTCACTACAACCATGCTCTGACACAATGATTTTACCACCATACTGAAGGAAAAGTTAAGTGACAAGTTAATTCTGCTCTCTGCTGTGCACACAGTCGTAGCATCCATACTTGTTCCAGCCACTCCCACAGCAGCATGGTCCACCAGAACAAAAGCATACTGGGAGAAGGCCTCTAATTGGCCCATGCATCTAACTTATCGTAGGCCGCAGTGAAGGGGCACCGACAGTCTGCAGGTTTTCTTGTGACTGATAAGAATTAGCAGGCTTTTTCCACCCTTTTTGAAATTTTTTCCTTTGTGGGCCAGGAATGTTGTGGTAGTTACGAGGTCTATGTGGATTTGCAAAGGGCTCGGAAGTCTATCTCTGCATACTATACAGGGCACTGTACTTGTAACCTATGACAAAGGTTGCAGTGTCAACCACACCTGGTATAACATTTTGCACAAATGTGTGCCTGAAGAATTCATCCATCTGAGTTTGGCAGTGTCCATGGCTGTAGTGAGTGATTAGAAGCTGCAGGGCTTCTTTGCTCTGTTGCTGCAGTTTTTTCCTGTATTCCTGAGGAATGAAGTGTGACTTCTCAGTCTGGTAGGCCTGGCAGCCTTTATAATTGGCTGCACTGAGCATTCTTTGGTGTTTTTGTTCCGAAAGCTGTCTCTCCAAGAAGGGTCACTTTGGCGATGACTAATTCTAGTCTCACATTTTTTCAGGTTCTGTATGCTATTAATACATTTTTGCTTCTACAGGTATGTTACTGCTGTGGTTTGCAATTACTAGCATTCTGAATAGTCAGTGCTTTGCCTGTGAGCTAGCATCTGTTCATTGTTTTCAGAAAATTATTTGTCTTAGGATCACATGGTCATAGCATGATGTTTTCACTGAAACCTAATGCAAATACAGTATTTGCATTACTGGTTAATGTTATTTTACAAAGTAATCCCAAAGATTGTCTGTTTGTTCAGTAGTTTTTTCAGACATAGAGCTGCCAACACCTGTTATTTCACTAAATATTTCCTAATATCCCACGATTATGAATCATGGAACTGCTTTAAATGAATGGATTCACACAAATGTTTCCTTTGTCACTATATGTGATGTACATATCTCTATTCCCATTACACAATGTAACACTTCAAGTGGGGACTAATCAGTTACATTTTGTGAAGGAACTCGTATGCAGAAATGTACTGTCCCCCAGAGACAAACAAAACACCATCACATCACATTTTGAAACTCTTCCACTTCTGCTGCATACTGTACATATTTTTTTTTTCAGCAACAATATAGTATCAACATGCAGGGTTTCTGGATGAACATGTTAGGATTGTAAATTCTTCCACGTACTCTCACAGATGATGTCTACTTGATTTTCCATAAACACATACTGCTTGGATTCTTGGAAGATGTATGCGCATCAAAACATGTGATTTCAACACGATGACACACAACCTAATTTTTCTCTTGTGGTCCAAGGTCATGTCGATCAACAATTTGGGCAACAGTGGATAGGTCGAGGTGGCCAAATGGCTTGGCTTGCACATTTGCCTGATTTGACTCAGCTAGACTACGTCATGGGGCCACATGAAGGGCTTACTTTAGGAGACCCTAGTGTAATCAGAAGACCTATTAACATAGAGTCTGGCAGTGGCGGATCTTGGACTTTAAGGTATTGGTAATAGTTTGTACCAGAACATGGTACATAAGGTACCGTGCTTGTGCAAAAGTCACTGGTTGTCACATAAAACCCATCTGTTAAGATGACACAGAAGAAAAAGAAAGTACAGTATGTAGCAGAAGTAGGAAGGGTCAATAAATGATATTGTGGTGTTTTGTTCGTCGCAAGGAAACGGTAGTACGTTCCCTGAAGAAGTAACCCTCTTGGCCCCTTATTTAAGCCCTTACATTGTTTAGTGGGAATTTAGACACATACTGTATAAAATTACTATTTTGTATTTTGTGACAGGTAGCAACAAAGCATACGTGATTTGAGAGGCAGCTGTTGTTTTTTTTTTTTTTTTTTTTTTTTTTTTTTTTTTTGTTATCGGAACCAACCAGACAAATGACTCCACCAACTAACTTTAAAGTCTCTGGAAACATATGTAAACAACATATATACTTTTTTCTTAAAACAAGTTTTTGTTAGTTGAATTTGTAGATTACAGTATGTAATTCAGGAATCTGTACCACCTTGCATAAAAGTGGCTTATTGTGGACAGCTTGCTGTGTGAGTAATCATGTATTACAATTCCTTGATATGTTTCAGCTGGGTGGCTTCGTACTACCATTTATGGTTCTTGGTGGGGTGTTTCTTCTAGACAGTGCATTTATATTTTTTGTAATGCCCAGGGTTAAGGGAAGGCGCAGCACTGATGAGCCAATAACAGCCCGTAATACACGAACAGGAAAGAAAGGTAAAAAAAATTGATTTTTATCAGGTTTTTGTTGAAATTGAGTACCTAGATGTTCTGGGATAATCAAGAAAAAACTTTTGATATGTTAACCTGTACACACAAATTCACGTAGAAAATTTCTAGGTTATCAGGTGGATCATAGTTTGTTCCTACCAGTATGTTGTTGTAATCCACTTTGAGCACAATTTTGTCACAGAAATTAGCAGTGACATTCAAAATTCTAGCATGAACTGTAATAATTCAGTGAATCACTGGAGTTTGTTCATGAATTTGAAATATGCCAGTTTGTAATAACATGATACTAGGGGAAGAACTTAACCTAGTTATACAGCAAAAGACTACCAGTGGCATTTTTGTATGATTATCTTACTTTACAAACAGGCAAAGCAGTGTCATTTCACTTATGACTTGAAAGCACCAAAAATTGTGTGCAACACTCTCTTAAGCTGGGTCCTGAAGCTAGGGTTGCCACGTCAGTGTAACCCAAAAAGAGGACATACTTGTTCAAAACAATAAAAAAGTGGACACTTAAAAAAAGAACAACATAAAAATTTTTCATGTAAATGTATAAATTAATTTCTTTATTATCTTGTAGTTCAGTAGAATAAATTTTAAAAGTCAAACATAGTTTCTAAAAATTTTTTTAAATATGTTAGCACTACAAAATAAAGCACAGAGTGAAATACACTAAAAGTATTCAACATGGGCTGAAAACACACTCATCAAATACTTGCGTTGTAACAAGCAGGCACTAAGCACAATTTGTAAACCAACAGACAATCACTGTCATTTCAGATACGTGATTTCATTCATATTTTTTTATGAATGTACTGTATTTATTCCAATAGTGTCCTGTTCCCTAGCAAATAATTATAGAATTATGAACAAGTTCACTGCTTGAAATTGTACTGCATGGTAAGGATACATTTAACTAATTCTACACTTAGGCTATTTCGTTCCTTTGTCCACTGACTGTTCATCAGTGAAAACAAATGTTCAACACATCCATTGTGGCTAGGAATAGCTAAGAAATATTCTGTAATTGTAAGCATTTCCGAACGAAGAGCAAGGTGTTTGTCTCATTAAAATATTTGTATCAAATATCATTAGTATCTGTTATATTTTCTTTTCCACCACTGCTAAAAGTTTTTAAGACTTCCCAGAAATTAGTAAACTGGTCAAAACATTTAACATAATCTATTTTCACAGTAGTTGTTTCATTAAGATATATCAGTGTTTGTTCGACTTCTTCCCAAGTTGGATAAGCATCTAACTTCATCCATTTAAATACTGAGAAATCGTACTGAACGATCCATTTCTAAAGATATAGCATGGTTGATTCATACACCACTAATATCTCAGTATTAAATCCCTCACATTACAACATAGCCCTGTTCTCGTTTAGTTCTCAAAATTTCCTTTTCTTTTAACAATTTGAAATTTGAGTTATTTCTCTCATTGATGACAGTGAATGTATTCTCAAGAATTGATATAATGTCCACACATGAACTTTGTTCCCTTTCCAATGCCTGAATGTTATGGTTAAAAACTGACATTAATGAGTGAACAAACCACAGCCTGGCTTCACTCAGTTCATCTTCAAAAAATATTTTCAAACATTAAGGAATTTGTTCTTGTGAGAGGAAATATGATATCAGAGCAGGATACATTTCGATCAGCCTCGTTACGCATGGAAAAAATGATAACCATCGAGTTTTATAATGTCCCAATAACTGACTGTGATGAATTTCAGCAAATTAAAGGTGCCGTCTACTAGAATCGTAAAGAGGCGCGCAGACCTTTAACAATCCTGATTTCATTTGAAAACCATTCAACATGTTGTCTCGCGGTTAGGCTACGAAAAGCCATTAACTGTTATCGTTCCTAACAAGTATTTTTTTGAGCGAGAAAGTGACCGATTCAGGACTTTTGATGCTGATTTGTATGTAAGAGTAATCATTTTCACAATATTCTGAATATTATAGAACTGTAGAGCGACTCTTTCTCTTTCGTCGCGTAAGATAAAATGATAGTGTTGTCGCTGAAAGTCCCATAGTAAAAACGGTTCAGTGGGAACCTTGCACGCTAGTTCAGCTCGTTGAGGCGACGCAGCATTTGATGCGCACTTCAAGGTCGACCTTACCAACTCCGTCGCTTTTGAGCCTCTCACGCGCGGGTAGACGGCCCCCTTAACAGAAATCTTTGAGGGACTCGGTGCGAACCGTGTAAATGGAAAAGTAGTTGGAAATGTTTGAATAATGGCATCAACATCAACTGCTGGCTCTATATCTACACCACGCTGAATGCTGAACACAGTTGTGCAATACATGAGCAGGACATCCGACTCCAACTAAACAGTTGTTTAGTTTCATTTTCAAATGAGTCAAAACATTTTTGCCAGTTCCTACCTATCCCACCAAAATTTGTGTTTGTGTTGTCTCATGCATAAGCAACACGTTTGTCATGAATGCATATGTTTTTTAATGTGTCAATTCAATATTTTCTGCTCATTCATTCGGAGTGCTTTTAAGTTCAGCGACTTTTATTTGTATTCCACCAAATTTTACATCAATGTATTGAACAAGGATTGGAAAAATTTTTACTGAGCCACGGTTACTACCATTTGTTGCCACACCAAATCACGAAATGCCTCCTAACAATTCCACTGTCACATCAATAGCATAGGGTGACAAAACTGAACTTACTATCGCTTAAGTTTTAGTGCGAGCGCATGAAATTTGTTTTGCTACATTAGAGTCCTTGAACAGTTCCTTCTGTAGTTTACTAGTGCAGTCTGAGGTAGCGATAGGGAAATGTGTTGGTTGTATTGTAGGAAGTAAGTTGTCTAAGGTTATGTGGTGATAGCACTGTTCATGTTGTTAAGCGAGTCATGGCGGTAAGATAATAAATGGCGATCTGCCGAAACAATGACCTTGTATGTCACATTATTACACTGGCGACAAGGATCGGATGTAGATTGAATGAGTAGTGTTAATTAGCTGTTGATTAGCCAACTGCTGTGAAGCAAGAAATGGCAGCAATAAGTAGAGTGGGGGAATTTTGCCAGCAGGATGAGGCGGTGGCATCGTATGTGCTTCGGCCTAAGCATTATTTCAAGGCGAATCAAATCAAAGATGAGAGTAAAGTGTCCGTGCTAATTACCGTTATTGGACCAAGGGTGCTAGCGGTACTCAGTGATCTTGTATCTCCGGACAGTGTGGACTCAAGGTCATATGACGATTTGGTGAAAGTTTTAATTGAGCACTATACTCTTGCGTAAAATTGTGGTGGCGGAGCATTATGCTTTTCACAGTAGAGTGCAGAAACCAGGGGAAAAGACAGCCGAATTCGTGGTGGCAATAAAACATCTTGCAACGTCGTGTAAATTTGGCACATTTCTGAGCGAGGCTTTGAGGGACAAACTAGTGGTTGGAATTGCCGACGATCGTGTGCGCCAGCGACTGCTAATGGACAATGTATCATTCGAAGATGCCTATGAACTGGCAGTAAGGTTGGAACAAGCAGACATTCAGAAAAATGCCTGGAAATTTGGTCACAAGACAACCAATGAAGTAACCTTTTCCAACTGACGACTTGTGTCTGGGAACGACCATCAGTTGCAGTGCTTTCGTTGCGGCAGTGGCTCTCATGCAGCGGACAATTTCAAGGAAATTACGTGTTATACTTGTTCCCGCAAGGGCCACTTGGCACGGCAGTGTTTAACAAAAGGTAAACATAAGGATTCGCCCACACTTACCCCCAGAAAAGTGCATCAGGTAACATCCGAGGAGGTAGTACAGTTGAAAGAGGAGTTCAGGGGAACGGAGGCGCGGAGCGGTGAGTACCCTACATTTTTATGTACACTTTGAAAGTGGGCAATAGGCCTACATGCTATAAGGTGCAGTTGAACGTTGAAGGCCGGCCGATTGAAATGGAACTAGATACAGGTGCGGCTGTTAGTGTGTTACCTGAGAAAATTTACCAGTAGCAGTTACCCCACTTAGACTGCAAACCAGTATCAATTCAGTTGAAGACATATGGTGGTCAGGGCCTACCAGTGTTAGGTCAGGACATGGTTAAGGTGACTCACAATAACCAATTGGTGAAGTTGCCCTTATTGGTGGCTAAGCAACTGAGTGAAGATATGCCAGCATTGATGGGACGTGACTGGCTGGAATAATTGAAGATGGATTGGCACTCCATTTTTCAGGTCAATGCAAACTTGCCTACCACAACAGTAGAGGTAGTGAGCCAATTGGAAAGCAAGTACATATGCTGAAGTGTTGAAGCCAGGGGTAGGGACGATTAAGGGTTACACTGCAACCTTACATTTGAAGCTTAATGTTACCCCCAAGTTTTGTAAAGCGCGCTCAGTGCCGTATGCATTACGGGAAAAAGTAGATCAGGAGTTAGATAAATGGGTTAAGGATGGTTTAATCTATTCAGTGACAAGAAGTGTTAGTTGAAAAGACTAGTGGAGGGTTGAGGTTATGTGCGGACTACAAGATACCCCTATTTGTGCTAGACAAAGATTACTATCCTCTTCCTAAACCAGAAGATATCTTTGCCTCACTAGCAGGGTGTGTGTGTTTTTCAGTTCCGGAATTATCGTCTGCTTACCAACAGTTGGAAGTATCAGAGGTTACAACATCTGTGAACCATTAAAAAAAGGGTTATACAGATTTAAAAGTCTACAGTTTGGGTTGACATCAGCCCCTGCATTTTTTCAGTCAGTGTTGGAAAAAATTGTCAATGGTATTCCAGGAGTGGTAGCCTACTTGGATTATGTTTTAGTGGCTTGGCCCACTTTTGAGCTGGCGTGGGAAAGGTTAGACATGGTGTTGGCTCAGTTCATGCAGCACAATATTAAGATTAACTTGTCAAAATGCAGGTTTTTGGAGTCACAAGTCACTTACTTAGGGCGTGTGATTGATAGCGCAGGAATGAGACCTTCATACAGATTGTTGAGTGCGATCAAGGATGCATCGGAACCAGCCAACAAGGATGAACTACGGGCTTATTGTGGCTTGTTGAACTACTGTGGACTGTTTATTCCCCAGTTGTCTAGCAAACGTAGTGCATTTTACGAGTTGTTGAAGCAAAATGTGCCTTGGGAATGGGATACAGGCAAGAGTAGTCTCTGTCAAGGGAGTAAGGATTGGTTTTGTCAGTGTAGTCTACTCGTCCACTTTGATCCAGCCAGACCACTGGTATTGACTTGTGATTCATCCCCAACGGGGGTGGGAGCAGTTCTGTCACACCTTGGAGACAATGGGGACTATTCCATTGGATTTGTATCAAAGACACTAAGTGCAGCAGAGAAGAACTATTATTTAGTAAGATTGTGAAGCCTTGGCCATAATCCATGGGGTAAAGAAATTTCATAATTACATTTATGGTCGTAAGGTCATTCTGGAGACTGACCATAAATCACTCACCTACATTTTTGGTGAGCAACGGGGTGTACCACCAATGGCAGCCGCAAGACAGCGGACAACAATGGGCTGCAATATTGGCTGCTTATGACTAAGAAATTCTATATAGATCTGGTACAGAAATTCCCCATGCTGATGCCCTTTCACGACTGCCAGTAGCTGGCAACCAACCTCTAGAGTCTGAGGAATTTACATTTTCACCAGTGTCCAGGTTCACAGAGACAATAAAATATTTTGCACCTATTATGGATAGACCCTTGTTGCCTGCAGATATTGAGCGAGCAGCGAATCGGGATCCTATCCTGGCCAAAGTCAAGGGTTTTACCAGATGCGGCTGGCCGGAATACAACCGGGACACACCACTGTCCCCATATTTTACTAAACGGGCAGAGCTAGCAGTGGATGGCGATTGTGTCCTTTGGGGCCACTGGGTTGTCATTCCAGCATCCTTACAGAATATTGTCTTAGCTCTGTTACATGAGGAACATCTGGGAAGAACACGGATGAAAATGTTAGCACGGAGTCACGTTTGGTGGCCAGATCTGGACAGCCAGATAGATGAGATGGTAAGGTCTTGCCACTGCTGCCAGAGTGTCCAGTCTGCCGCTGTAAAAGTTCCATTGCAACAGTGGCCATGGCCGACACGGAAATGGCAATGCATACATGTCGATTTCGCATCAGTGAGAGGTCGTGATTTGCTAATTGTTGTGGATGCCCACTCAAAATGGGTTGAGGTTTTGCTTATGCATTTAACTATGGCAGAGGTGACTGTAGCGAAACTCAACTCTATTTATCTCCTATGGCCTTCAGGAGCTGCTGGTTTCAGATAATGGGCCCCAATTCAGGTCTGAGGAATTCAGACTGCTTTTGAGGAAGAGTGGTATTCGTCATGTCTTGATTCCTCCGTATCACCTACAGTCTAACGGGATGGCTGAGAGGGTGGTGCAGGAGGTCAAAAAGGGGCTGTTGAAGTACCCAAGGTACAGGGAGGGTCGCCCTGTCTTTACAGCATCAGCTGGAAAATTATCTTTTTGCATACCAGAACATTCCTTCCTCAACGACAGAATCTACACCAGCAGTACTTTTCTTGTCACGACAACCTCGGACACGGCTGAGCCTTGAAGACATCGCTCAACTTTACAATTCAAGCGAAGCAGTTTACCAAACAGCTGGGGGAACAACCTCACAGAATACAATCTCGGCACTTTGTGAGTGGGGAGCATGTTTGGGTGCGTAGTGTGCGGGCAGAGAAAGTTAATTAGATACCGGGACAAATCCTATGCAGAGTGAGTTGTTTTTGTCATGCCAACCACCTCCGGAAACGGCTCAATTTGCTTCCGCAGGAGGAGGGTGAGATGTCACGCCAAACAGTGAGGGTGGCACCGTTAATGGCTACACGGGGTGACAGTGGACACACCACAGCAGTTTCATCCTTGCCTCCAAAGTGACCGCAGACACAGACACCAGGGGTCCAGGACAACGAAGGCGAGGAAGGGTTAGAGACAGAGCTCCTGTGGGACAGCTCTACAGGCTACAAAGACTTTCATGGGGTTACAGAAGAGGAACCAGGAACCACAAGTGACTGTGAATTACAGAAGGCAGGTTTCAGGGGCTTTCCTTGCCCAGGTTCAACAGTAGAGGATGAAGGGAAGAAAGGAACAACGTTGCTGAGGAATCCTCGTCCTTGGCGAGCAATTCACAAACCAAAGAGACTGAACTTGTAACATGTATTTATTATGCAGTAATATGTTAATTTCAGTGTAAGAAAGAACAATCCTATTAGTGGGAAGGAGTGTGGTAGTGTGACGTGCACTGGCACGTAGCACTTAACTTGGCCTCTTATCATACAGTAATTTCAATTTTTTTTTCTTAATTAATGTTTTTTTTTTGTTGTTGTTAATAACAAATTAAGTAGGCCAACTTAACCAGGTATAATGATGTATACGGTGGGATCCAACCTATTAATTGGGGATGCGAGTAGAGAAATTTACATTAAAATTTTCTTTTTAATTTTAAATTTAACTTTAAAGCAAGAGAAAAGTATAGAATTTTACATGTCAATTTTATTGGATTTATATCGTGTTTGGACTCATTTGAAAGCTAATTTAATTTCAAGCAACTTTTCTAAGTAAACTTTTCTTATTTTTTGCCTTGTTTTAATTTTTTTAAATTTCAAGTAGCTTATTAGCTTGCTTCTCCTGGAATAGGATTTATGTGGCAGGCTAGTCGTAGTTCTCTTGCTTGGAAGCACGTACAGAGAAGTGCTGGCTTTTAAAATTTCAAATAAGCTCGGAGCTAGCCAGTGCTTAGATAGATTTATCTGGCAGGCAGGTCAGAGTTCACTCGCTTGGAGGCACGAACAGGGACGTGCTGAAATGCGGGGACTCTGCAGGGCGTTTCTCGATCAACGTGGGTGGTAGTGTCGTGTGCAACAACACTGAAAAGGGTGTTGATCCGCGACAGATTGAGAACGCTGCACATCCCCAATTAATAAACTAATGAATATTTAGCTGGTAGTATGAAATGAAATGCTTTGTAAATTTATCAGTATCTATGTTACGTACAATTTTTAGGTTATAAACGTCAATTAACCAGCTTTTTAGGCAAGTTGGATCTTGATGTATCCCTCCGCCGCTCGGCCGAGTAAGTCCGGGTGTTCGCCCAGGAAGTTCAGTCGTGGTACATCGGAGCTCGTGACCGGTCGCCGGGAGATGGCCGGCTAAGTTTTTCTTGTTTATAATCGGTCAGTAGGAGTCGTGATATGTCGGAGCTTGGACTCA
>PNEQ01047835.1:0-26699 GCA_003012365.1 Medauroidea extradentata
TATATATATATATATATATATATATATATATATATATATATATATATATATATATATATATATATATATATATATATATATATGTGTGTGTGTGTGTGTGTGTATATATATATATATGTATGTATGAATAGCACACACTTTTATTCCAAAACAATTGATAAAAATTCAGGGGTGCGTACTATACACGGAAAATAGAAAAAAAAAATAGGTGAAAGAAAGGTTCAGCGGTCGATTGAGTGTTGGCGTAGGGGAAGAGGGGTGGGTGAGAAGGCGAAGTTAGAAGTTAAAGCCGTAAATTGACAGGTGTCAAGAGTAGGAAGCAGATAAAAAAAGGCCGTCCGGAATGGGGGGAGTAAGAAGCCGAAGTTACAGTGGTAAACAGACAGGTGTCAACAGTGGGAGGCATAGAGCGAATGTTTTCACGGCCATCATTACTCCTATTCCTTTTCTTTTTCTTCCTCTTTCTCCTCCTACCATGCTATGTAGTAAATGTCGCTGCTAAAACCCTAAGGGCCGGTCTTACCACCTCTGGGTAACATCTGGGTAAATTTTATCTCCTAGGTAGACGACGAACTGCGTCTTACGAACTCTAGGTAGGCCTAACTAAGGGATAAATTTCTGGCTATTTTATCGGGAGGTTGAAGCTCTGGATAAGGCGTACACTGCAGTTAAGTATGGCGACGAAAATATCATATGTTAATTTTTTAACCTTGTTTGTGCTGTTTTGAAATTAGTTTCTTGCGTCAAAAGAATGTTCCGGTTATGTTTCTCGTAATTTCAAATTGTGTAGACTTCTCATACATGCAAAATTATGTAAGAAGTGAAGGATCATATTTGTGAGAAGTAAATTGCCACGAAGTTTTACGAGCATATGCCGAAGTTGTATTTTGAAGTGTGCTGAAAATAAAAAATGTTGTTTAATGTCTGAGTTTCAGACGACAGTATGGTAGAATGACATAATTCAGTGCTTTATTTATGAAAATCGGCATTTATATAATGCAAGTGAGATACGTCAGTGTGGTGTTTGCCAATTGTCTGTTGGCCTACACAATTTGTTGCAGCCACGGCTGTACTGGATGTAATTTACGTAATTGCTTCCAGAATTCCACATAAGTTTTGTAACTCGTGTAATAAGTTAGGCCTATATATGAGTAATGGCTTTCGTTTAGTGATTCATAATGAAATCGTCAAACGTAATTTATAAATAATTCAGTAGGCTTACTTGTGTGTTGTGCATACACATGACAGTCTTACAGGGACTTTACCATAAATTTGACTAGGCTGTGCCTACATAAATTGCAATTTCAATGTTAACCAAGGTAGGTGTGATTTATGTAGACAGCAAATATTTATCAACAGTTAATGACACTGAATTATTAGTCTCATGAAAGACTTTAAACTAAATGTGTAGTCCTCCCATCTAATGAAATAAAGGGAATCTTAACAAAATCACTCTTAAATAAGGCTCATGCAATGTGGTATGTGGAAATGAAACAAGTAAGTAAAACTGGATTTATTAAAATTACCCTAACCCTAAAACCAAGTTTTCTGGGTAAGTTTGAAAGATACAGAGCAGATGTAGAAGTGGAGATGTGGTTATGCAGGGAGGTGCTGGACAGGGAATGTAAGCAGGATAAATACATTATATTTAGAAGTGATAGGGAAGAAAGGGGAGGGGGAATAATGGTGTATGTAAGGGATGGGTTAGAAGGGTTGGGTTATAAGGATAACATTACAGCTTGACACCTGATCATTGTACAATTTCACCTTGTTGATGTCGTTTATCGTATTATTAATAGTATTATTATAAACAAGGAAACTGTATTTTGCAATGTTCTCGACAGTTACTGAAATAGGTACTAACGAAACAGTTTCGCTATTTAATACGTTAATATTTAAATTATTTAGCTATTACTTCGAAATAACATTCAAGTTTTAACACTAATCACAAAACACTCGTAAAATGTGAAAGTAAATACTTGTAAGCCTAACCTCAAATATTAAACTTAGCACCAAGGTGTTTCTATTTATTATTTCTATGTGGCCGTCGGTCGTACATGTAATATCCAGAAAATAAATATTCACAGATCCAACAGACCAATCAGCAGCCACGACACAACCACACAGTCTGTGCAACCTAACTACATTTCTAGCTAACCTTTGGGTAGTTACACAGAGGTATAAACCAAGTGGTAAGACGAGACTTTAGATAAAGTGCCAGGTAAGTTTAACTTAAAAAAGGCAAGCGTGCTGCTGTCAGGGCATGTTATCTTAGGGGTGGGGGTATCTCAATGGCTTAATGGATGAGGAGGGGAGGGACATGCTGGAAGCTGCTGGGACAGCAGAGCAAGGCACACACGCGCGAGGCAAGGGCTGGCAGACAGCAAGTGACCTTGACAGAGAGACAAGCTACGCCACCCCTCCTGGCTCGCCACCACCCTCTCTGCCTTCATACTCTTAACCAGTGGGAATGTTATCTTTCCTCTCTCTCTTATATGTTGCCAGCTAGTCCTGTTTCACTGCTCCCTCAGCTCATCCTCCCGTGTTTTTTTTACATATTAGTGAGGCACTAAAAATTTTTTTTCCCTGTAACTTGTTGCAAAAATCATGGTGCGCACTATACACGAGGGCGCACTATACAGGAGTATATACTGTAATAAAATTTTCGGTACTAAATTTTGATGAGCATTACGTATTCATAACAAAGGACACGTTTACCTCGTAGCAAAGCAGCAATCGATGCAGCTGGAGCGGGTGTCTAGATCCTTTGTCTTGCCAGCCCACAACTCTCGGGCGGAGAAAACTAGGATCTAGGTCCGCATGCTTAGATCCTTTGTCCTGCAAGCACAAAACTCTCGGGTGGAGAAAAAGAGGATTTAGGTAACGCGTGCCTAGATCATTTGTCTCGTCAGAACAAAACTCTCAGGCGGAGAAAACTAGAATCTAGATACCGTACCACACATTTATGTGTCTGCTGGCAGGCGACAACAGCGCACAGGAATCTGATGACCTTGCAAGCAACTGTTATAGCCCGGCGTTGCCATGTAGCACATGGCATGCCTTAGTCTGGCATTGCCAAGTAGCGCACAGCTGTGGGCAACTGATGATGTCCTCGACCGCCGCCGTGCATTTCCTTGGCTCTTGGGTGCCCGGAGGGCAGTAATAGTCAATGTTATTCACTTGTGTGTCTACTGTGACGGTAATAAATGCATTGAAAATATTTAAACTTAGTTTTTAATGTTTCTGGCAAAGGAAAAAATATTTTTCTGTCAGGAATTTCAAAATTAATAATTTACTTTTTTTTTCTCTCTCTCTCTCTCTCTCTCTCTCTCTCTCTCTCTCTCTCTCTCTCTCTCTCTCTCTCTCTCTCTCTCTCGTGATTTGGTACCTTCAAAACCATGACTCGTCTTGTATGCGGGATCGTCCTATATGCCGGCAAATACAGTAAGTCAAATTACATGAAACCTCTATTTGACAATATTATTTTACTACAAATTGCTATAAACAAAATTTTGTAATAAAAATGCGTAAGCCAGTTTCACACGTTTATTCAATAAAATAATCAGGTAAACAGTACTTACTTTAGAACTGTATTCCGCCCGGTGCCGAAAATCTCTGCAGTCTTTTCGTCTACCGAGCGCGATTCAGTTTCATCCCTCAGTATTTTCTCACGAATATTTTGCGGAAGAGATTGACCTAGTGACGCTGCCTATTCATTGCACTGTTAATTTTTATCAACAACTACAGCCACGCGGCGTGCAAGAACAATCAGAACAGCGGCGGCACAGAATGAATTAGTAGTAACAGAAGCAACAAGACGTGATTTTTATCGTACTAGTTTTCGCTTTGGATTTAATTGTGTTGGAGTTAGTAGATGTTTGGTTAGACTGCAGTTTAGTAGGTCCTATTATGTAATCTTTGAGGAAACTCACACGTAAGTAACATCTCATTTACCATTTCTAAATTTATTTCTTGAAATATAAGCGGTTGGTTTGCTGACTACATCTTTTATAAATTTGTTAGCGTAAATAGCATTGTAAGGTATGTTATACTTTCTTACAGATATACAAACATGGTAACGTTGTTTATTTAGAAAATAAAAGCTACTACTTTTTTTCAGAGCTTAGGACAAAGGCCGGAGTCCCATTCAGGCTGGGGTCCGGGGCATTTTACCCTCCCTCTTTCTTCCTTTTTCTGCCGCCCCGACTAACAGTTATGTCACTCACTGTTTCCAGTAATTGAACAACTTCTCTGTGAAAACTTCTAAAACTGAAGGGCTGTGTTGAATTTATCTGCTCTTTAGAGATTAAAAAAGGTTTTAAATTGATCTACTCTTTCATAAAAGCTTTGCGTTTGTCTGTGTTTGATTTGACACTTCTTCCAACAAATTCCTATCATCTTTGGCAGTTTTCTCAAAAGCTCTTTGGTGGCTGCGGACAACACTTCTTCGCAGAAGCTTGTATCGTGATGTTTCGCTGCTTAGAGCAGCTTCCTCGGTCGAAGAGACGTATGAAATTTAATTAATTAGGTTTTTTTTTAATCAAAATGCAATTACATTGGAACTTCTTAAGAGTAGGTTATAAATGATGTGTTAGGTTCTTGCATGGGGTTTAGTGGTACATAGGTAAATACAGTAGTTTTTATTTTTATTTATTTATTTTTTTAAATAATGAATTAAAAATTTAAATTTGCTGAAATAGTTTTAAATACAAAATATAAAATAAATAATACAGTTTTTATACATGTCTTGAGATGTAACTAGTGACACTATTTCATTTCTCTAAGTCAGTTAGTTTTCCTTGTACCATAAAACAGTTTTATGCTAATTTGGACTTTGATATGACATTATGCTAAAACTTTGAAAGAGAAAAAATTTTCGTTACAGCAAAAAATAGTCACAGTGTATGTTTGCAAAGCAAACAGTATCTCGTACACATATAAACATTATTAAAGCAATTGAAATTTTTGGTGAACCTTTCCCCTTACGGTATAACACCTCCAAAATATTAACTCACATTGATTTAATAGTAGAGAATTATTTCTGCAGTATTTTGTAGTTCTTAATGGTACACATTACAGGAGTTGAGATATCAGTAATTTATAGTGATTGTCATAGCAGCAATTTTCGCATCCATTATAAAACAATGATATATTGTAAACAGGTTCTTTAAAATAATTAAGAGGAACTGTAACATATTAAATGTGATTATACCTATTCTTGCTTTCATGTGTAGTGGTTAGTACATAGTGCATTGTTGCTAATTATGGTTGATAGTTATTGGAATATTTGTTTGTTAAAAGTTGCTTATACTAAAACCATATTCCTGAGAGACATTTTCTTTCGATGCCCTACACTAGAGAATTGTTGTAGGCAAACTTAGGCTAGTGCCAATTTTTATTTCGTAGCTGTTTTTGTCTAAACTGTTGTGCTTATTTGATATGGGGTTAATTCAAAGAGCATAGATGAAAAGAAAAGGCCACACACGCACTATGAGCACACATTTGCAACATCGACTATCTAGGTACATACACAACATGTACTGTTTTGTATTTGCATTTAATTTAATTTTGTTTGTAGCTCATCGGATAGAGTATTGTAAAAGTGTAGGTGTTGATACTTTGATGAGTGTGTAGAACCTCCTGTTTAGTCCGTGTTGTGCAGGGTTTGGTTGAAGTGATTTGTGTAACTGGAAAGTGTGGATGTGGTGGTATAGTGTCTAAGGATTTTGTTTTGGACAGAGGTAGTAGTACAACATAGTGACAAAACTTTTACTTTGTAGGTTCAGGCAGGCACCTTAATAACAGTTAAAAATACAGATTCCCTTATTTCAAGGTATTCTAAAAATCAAATTGACTTCTAATTTATAAATATAAATAATATTAGCTTGAGAAAATAAAATTTAATAGTAATAGTGGCATATAGGATACTGAAACTGACTAAAACGATACTGACCAAATATGTTATTAGTGCTGATGTAAACCAAAATTGAATTATTATCCTTGAAAAGTGACTGCCATTTTCTTACAGAATAAAGAATTAAATATTTAAAATCTTTAAGTCATTTAATTGTCAGGCAAATAAAATTAATACAAATGGAAAATAACCGAAATTATGGTGCAGATTTAGACTTTAAACTGAGTACATATATTTCTGTGTCTTTAGTTCTGCTAGAACAGTAAATTAATTCTTTATATATTCTAGATAAAATTCAAAATTAGTGTTTTCCACTCTAATCAAACCAAATGAAATGTTAAAATTTTAGTTCGGCTAGCCTGAAATGTCATTACAATTGCTAGGCCATGAAAAATCTTCCAAAAACAGATGTTCGAGTATGAATATTTAAGCCTATCCAAAAACTTAGAGCTAAACATGGTAACTGTTTAAAATTACTTTAAACTAGCGACAAATATCGTTCAGCAGGAAAGAAAATAATTGCATGCTTCATAAAGCTTCTATTTCTGGAAAAAATTTTAAGACGTCACTAGGCCTACATTCCTGGGCAACGTCAGCAATCGGCATTAATAGACTGCAACATCCTCAAACATTCAAATAAATCAAATTTTCGGGTATCAGATAATCTCAAATTTTCCTGCTCCTACCTCATTGTAAAGTTTCTTGGAGCAGCAAAAGGCTAAGGAAATTGTTAGGATGGCATCAGTACATTCTGGTTATTTTGGCGATAAAAATTCCTACATCTGGCCATTGTTGCGGCACTCTCAGAGAATTGTGGTCTCAAACTCCTCGCACTCGCGACTATTTCCGAACCTTTCGCATGTCGTTGCCTATAGGCATCTGGGGTTGGTGCTTATAATTTCAGCTAAAACTCTCAGAATAACGAGGAAAAAAAATTAAACTCGAAACAACATAAAAACGTAACATAAAACTGCCTTTATGTAAAAATAAATGAACAAGATGGTACCAGATGTGTGGCCTAACTTACTCTTATACAAAAACAAATCTAACTAGTCCTAAGAGACGTTCAGGAACTAACTCTGTCAGTCATATAAACAATCAATTAACAATATAATTAATTTTAAGAAAACAAAATTAGTTGATACCATCATAACAAAAAATTAATTTATCTCGTTATAAAACCAGTAGTAATAAATGTATGACTAAATTTTATATTCTTCTACAGCACTTACTGTAAAACAGAAGTGAGGGTACTTCTAAGTAGGAGAAGGGGGGGGGGCTCACTTTTACGACGGAAGGAGGGGGAGCACACCGGGACATAGTGATTGAATAGTGTGTGTGTGTGTGTTGACAGATCAAGGAGGCTCACTTCAAGGAGCACCCTGACTGGAAGTGGTGCAGCAAGGATCGTCGCAAATCCTCTACCAGCTCCTGCAAGGAAGGTCGCGGCAAGCTGGGCTCTGTGGACGAGCCAGACCCTGCTCCCCCCGCTACTGACCAGTCTCTTCCTGTCTCCTCCTCCGCAGATGTTGAGGTGAGCTACCTCTCCTCTACTCTACCTTGCTTGGTCACGTAGAACAGTAGCTTATACTTGTTTCAAGTACATTTCTGCAGTTCTATACAAGTTAACATGTAAACAGTACTGCAGAACCCCAACTAAATTTAATGTAATGGGCCTGAAAATTGTTCCTCTAAATTAATGTTTTGTTAAACATTACTTTTTTTTTTTAACTCCCCAAAACCAATAACTTTTTGTAAAGGAAATCAAATTACCTGTAAGTGTTGATGTACATGCACAGCAAAAATGATGTATGACACATGACCTATTGGATTGAAACATGGAGAGCTATTGTGTTTGTGAGTGGGATATGATTTATAACAATATAATTGAAGATGATGTGTAGACGACAAATTGTTACAAGTTGGGGAAGGTACGCTGAGGGATGGAGGTCTTCGACTAAATGAAAGAAAATAACTAAAGCAAATCTAATTAATTTATACCTGTTGCATTTCTCAGAATAT
Organism: Medauroidea extradentata; assembly: GCA_003012365.1. Taxonomy (NCBI): domain Eukaryota; kingdom Metazoa; phylum Arthropoda; class Insecta; order Phasmatodea; family Phasmatidae; genus Medauroidea; species Medauroidea extradentata. The sequence continues at coordinate 7,937 of PNEQ01047835.1, forward strand.
AGACAACCTCGAATATTAGACGACTCCATACATTTGCCCTATGGTAAAGGTAAAATTTTAACTTTTCCACAAATTCTTATTTAGAAGACTGGAAGATAAACTCAAAAACCAATTTTGAAATTAATTTTAATACACAAATGCCGAGTAGCTGTGATGCCTAATTGTTTCACCATGTTTTAGCCAGTTAAATGTGTGTTCCTACTTCTTGCGACAGAGGACAACTTTGCGATATCACTGTCTATACAAGGATCTGTCTGGTAATGTTTTTTCTTTTATTTCCGTTACGAATATCTAAATTATAAATGCAGTGCAACATCCCAGAAAATGTTGAAACAACATTAAAAATATAAACAAATGTGCATGTTGAGACGACTTGTCTCCTGGTTCCTGTTTTTCGACGTAAAGAATTTACGTTGCTTCACCTACCTTGTCTGAAGACATCTTGGATGAGCACCGTTAAACCGACCATCTATCTCCCTCTCTGGCGGGGCAATATGCGTCCGTCCCGATTCAGCACCAAAGACAAAATGCCGGAGTATTACTACAAAAGTTTGGGTGACGAGCCTGCCACTTGGATCGCTGCCTACACGGCATCTGGGAAGTTGAAAGCTGAACTTTTCCTCATACCGGAAGTATTTTTGTGGACTTTATAAATTCTATTTTGATTCCACTACTACGACTATTTTAAACGAGCATTTATTATTGGCTCGGACATTTTTGTAACTGTGTAATGTTCGAGGAGTGGGGTTAGCCCACAGTATAAAGTCTAGAGTAGTAGCCAGCTGCTCCTGGACTATCCGCCCGTAAGTAGAGATACATTACTCTAGTAGCCATGTTTAACGGCTAGGGAATTTGTTTCACAGGGAGACTAACTCCTTCAATAAATTACCATAAACGTAAAATTTTGTCTGAAGGCTTTGGAGCCATTGTGTTGTTTTTAAAAATGTATAATGGCCATAATGTTGCACTGTTTAACGTGGAATTCAAAAAAGGTTCAAATGAGAGTATGTTTATTATAAAGAAAGGAAATTATCTTGTGGCAGTTTGTTTTATGCCAAATTTAAAAGGGATACATATTTAAATAAAATGCATTTGTTGGAAAATATATATTTTATTTCAAGATCCCTTGTCATTATCAAAATCAATACATGTTGTTATTTTTTATTTATTTATTTATTTTTTTTTAATGTTTAGCGCTTTCTGATGGGTTGTTTTAATGGAAAAACAACAACACAGCGTTGCAATGTTAGATATGTATTGCATCTCAATAGACTTCGAAATTTTGCTGCTGCTTCTTTTGAGGGGCCGCTATCTTGTTGATACATACATATATCGAAATCTCTGTACCGCGTGACCATGTACGTGCGTGATTTGATACGTTTCAACTGCAAAATACATTGTAGAATTAATACATCTGTGTGAATGTATCCGTGGCCACCATACGTATAATGTAAATACTGTACGGTGTTTTTTATGTGGTCAACGTTGAATGTGTGAAATAAACGTTTTTCTCTCTCAGTCTTTCCGTTATTTAAACCCTTTAAATATTTGCGAAACACATCAAAAATCTATTAAAACGGCACGCACGGACTAATATAATTACAGTGAAACAATAAGTAAACAATTCCAGAAATATCTGACAGGAAAACATACGCATTTTGATGATTGTGCCTCAATTGAATTGCGACAAAATATCCGCCAAGGCGTCTGAATTTGCATGAAACATCACTTGTAATGAAATTATGCTGAAATTCACGAAAAACTTATACAGCAAAACCCTGCTAAGAATTTTCTGAAGGAACTAAAAAATGTAAACTTCTTAGCTGGGAAAACTACTTAAAAGGGTCAAATTACTTTTGTATACATAGGCATTGTAAAAATAATTAAAACTTATTAAGGGGGAAAACTTCTTAAGAGGGAACTTAATTGTGCCAAATTTCACATTATTTCGCGAATTTTGCTAGTCACCATTTTTAGGGGTTCTTACGTATAGGTAGTTTGGTAGTAAAAAAAATAATTAATTTTCATTATTTAATTTATTACCAGGCATTCATTTTAAACGTTAAAATTTATGATAATGACTCCAAATCAGAACTGTTTGGTAGTGTTACATAAAAAAATTGTTGCTGCATAAAATTTTTTTCACTGCTTTTAACAATTTTTACGTCACATCAAATTTTAAACTTTGAATATGTGCACCGCTTTTAACATTTATAAACACCGAAATTGGCCATTTTTATTCACTGTTTTCAGGGGTCTTTATTTTTCAGTTTAAAATGCAGAACAGTATATTCTCAGTCCTCTATACAAACCCACTGTTCGTAACTGTCTTTCTCTGCACACTCACAAATGGTGGACCCGACATCCTAACTTGGAGCACCCCTTTGGTCCTCTAAATGTTCCCAAACACCCTCGTCAACACTACTTCTTGCAACACACAATACTGTCAAATGGCCTCGAGTACTGCTCACAAACTGTTACTGTCACATCATTGTCCATCACTTGCACACAAGATGTCTCGCTGCTAAAACTCTCCTGTCTGTGGTGCACCTTCCTTATATATTTTTAGTCAAATGGTCCATAAATCTAGTGACGGCTCTCTGTCTCAGAACTACTAGAAACATGTTGAATCAGAGTCAAGTCATGTTGGGGAGCAGTGAGTAGCTAGAAGAATTCTCCAGGCAGTGATATGTACAGTTATATGAGTGTTTACAAAACGGAAGATAGGCATGCTGCTGTCTTCTTTGGCGAGGCACTTAAGGAAATGTGATCTGCATAGTGCGTGCCACCGTACTTTCGTTCTGCCGCTCGCTGTCTCCTTTGTATGTAATATATCTACCACAATTATAAACAGTTTGTAACACGCCTACAAACACCTTTGTTCTGGATGTAAATTTTTTATTATTTATGTAGCTAATTTATCATCATATACGTATACATACTACAGTACCCTGTTATAATGTTTCTGAAGGGACTCAAAAATGTATACTTTAGGTATGGGAATTCCTTATAAGAGGGTAATTCCTTATTGTTAAACAGTTTAGGGACCAAACATAAGAAGCCTTGTAACCAGGAAAATGTTATACAAGGATCCATTATATATCAGGGTTCTATTGTACGTACTTGGTAAGTACAGAAGTGTAATTAATTTTTCGGCCCTAAATATTTCATTGTAAATTCATAAGAATAGAGGGAAATAGGCCGCTAGGCTAACAGAGTAATGTAACAGACAGAAATACAAGTACTTACAGTTGATACTTGTGAATAGGTACACACACACGAAGGGACGACACACATTTTTGCGTGGAAGTGCAGTCGTGACGTTTTGCCAGTATTAAACTGGCTTCCTCGGGCGGCAAGACTGACAAACCACACGTATCCCATCCAAGGTAGCTACAACTGTGCTACAACAAACCTGATATACCAGCTCCATTGTAAACACTATCAAGACAACCTCCAGGCCTGAATATCAGATGACTAACTTTTCCTCCCCCCTTATTCATTGCAAGCCATCACAACCAGACCTACATTACTGCCTCATGTTTGAAATTCACGCCATGCTTAGTTCGCCTTGCAGCCACAAGGCTTTCAGGTAACAGAGTACACAATGCTGCTGGATTGCAGTTTGCCATGTCTTGCCGCCCGAGGAAGCCAGTTTAACACCGGCGAAATGTCGCAACCGCGCTTCCGCGGAAAAATGTGTGTCATCCCTTCGAGTGTGTGTACCTATTTACATGTATCAGCTGTAAGTACTTTTAGTTCTGTCTGTTACATTACTTCATTATAAAGTCAGTCTTTCACGCTGGTCATACCCTAAATTTTTTTAGTCAAGTAAAGCTTAAAATATGCAACAATTATATACTGAAATACCATACATTCTTTTTTTTAGAAATATTGTATTTATCCATGTAACACTTGTTCATTTTTTCGCAGAGACAAAATTTAAAATTCTGAGTTTGTGTCATGCACTGAAATCGAGTATTTGGGATAAATAAGACCTGTACAAAAATCTGGTGTATCATATGTTAAAGATTGCGGGAATAATTTATTATAACGGAAAAATAAGTTTGAAACACTTTAACATCATATTGTAGCTCGTAGGCAGTAACTATGCAGTGTCACATTGCAGTCAGCCAAAGCAACGGCCTTGCATACATCCTGTGTCTGCGGCTGCCGGGTCATGCCAAACTGTGCCAAGACAGTGTGCACCTAGATCCTTTGTTTCACTCTCCCGGTCAAATTAACGAGCTTTTAGGCATTTGTAGCGCGGTGTGTGGCAGCACGAAGAACCAAGATTGAGGTAGTAATTCATTCATTATTCCACCAATAAGAACAACAGTTCAGCGCGCTCTCTAATTACCAACAAGTGCCGACAATCTGCAGTACACGCAGCTGCGGCTTTGGAGTGTTTGTGTCGTGCAGCAGTACGTCAGCCAGCTTTGAGCTTTTACCATTGTGTTGCAATATTGCCTGGCAAGCAGGACAGCAAGACGTCCAAGCGGCAATCATTACTTCTTCCAACTCGTCAAATGATACTTAGTACAATTTATTCTTTTGGGGCGTAATTTAATTCTTAAGATGTCATGCACGTATTCAATTCTAGTGAAAAAAAAACATTTTCTCTTGAGTTTGTTGAAAATGTGGGGTGTTGGTCTTACACGGGGGGTGAGGTGGTGCATGGGTAGATACAATATGTGAGAGTAGTTGAGGTTTGTGAATATTTTGTATATTTTGGCTGCTGCTATAGAGGTATAGGGAGCCAGCCCTAATTTCAGGAAGCTATTGGCTTGGTGCCAATCTCTCAATTAAACTACGCTCAAGGGACTTTAAAAAATCTTCCGTTAATTGGAGTTTTTAAACTGAACAATGAAAGTACGTTTTTAGCTTTCATTGGGAACAAATAATACAGTTGCTGAAGTGAAAGAATCGCTAAACTGGAAAGATTTATACTGAGGGATCACTAAATAATTATTTTATATCAATTTTAATTTTAAGCTAATTTTAAATGTGATTTATGTCATAAGTCTCTGACTGGCAGATTAATGTGTATGCGGTGGTAGCCAAGGTCATGTGTGTTGTGTTGTGGGGAGTGGCAGACCTGAAATATGTTACACAGGATGTGGACCAGCTGGCCGTAGAAGTGAAGGCAGAGGTGGAGGACCGGCCGCCAGAAGAAGAGTTCTCTGACGACGACCAGATGGTGAGTGCTCGGCTCGCCGCGCCCGCCCCACAAGACAGGAGGGTTAGTGCCTGGTGCTAGCAATCTTCCTGTCTGCCTTTACACTCTACGTCACACACTGCCATGCTAATATTAATCATTCTACCCTCCTTTAATTACAAACTTTCTCTCTAAATAACATGTATACTGGCATTGTTTCCATATCATTTTCACAATACTGTACTGCCAGGTCACACTACCGCAGCAAACCAAGCATTGTTTTGCGGGCAATAGAAGATTAAAGTAAATATTTCAAACTATGATGTTTCATTTGTTTTTCTGTTGCATTAAAAAGAGAATGTAGCATAAAAATCTGTCAGTCCACCAATGCATGTTCAGCTTACTTGTGGCTATACGCCTACACGTTTGTGTTGTGTCAGGTTGTCCGTGATGGCGTGGTCAGATCACTCGGCTCCCACCATAGCAGTTCACGTATCTTATGTGCTGTCACTACTGTTATATGCATGTGGGACACATGGTGGAAGTTGCAGGATTCAAACTAGTTTTGTTAGAGACCATCTCATTCTGCTGCTGCTGTACATGCCTCACCTTATTCTTACCAGCCCTTGCATTTTGTAGCTGAACTTTATCCAGTCAACTGCCGATACAAAGACCCGCTCGAAATACTGACAAGTACTTCCCCTTCTCACAGGAACCGTATATTTTGGAAAACATTTGCTTTAAAAAATTTTGATTCAAAGAAAAGACAGCGAAATAAGTATTCCATTTATTATGGCCACAAATGATTGCAGTTCTTTTCTCTAACTTTATACATACTGCCACATACATATTCTAAACATAAATTTGGCTCACTGACTCCCGCCCCTTATCCTCTCCATCCCTTTTCCTTCCTATTTTCATCTAGCCTGCCGGCCAGCCCTGTATGGTCGTCTGTTCACCCGTATATACGGTAACATCTGGGTGCTCTTGGACACACTAGCCTTTCTTTTTGCCTGTGATATGATACTGATCTTTGCACTGTTTTCTGGTTTTCCTTAGTTTTATGTCTTTTGACAACCCATGCTTTGATTTTTTAAATTTAATTTTAGTCACATTTTTGTTTCTGTGAACTTGACAACCCACGCTGTTTTTGATACAGATTTTGGACTTTCGGTTTCAACAAAATTACTGGAAAAAGGACATTCCTTACAATTGTGAAGTAGTGTGAGATAATAAATAAAATGGATGAAAGCAATATCACCAGCACGAAAATTGTATATCAGCATGGCATACTAAAGTCTATGCTATATAGGATTTTAAAAATGAGAGAGGAATGTTTGTTCTATATTTTGTGTCCATGAAAAGGCCATCCTGGATGTACTTTCTTTAAGAATATGTCAGCCTATTGAAATGTAACGTTTATGATTTATTTTGAGCTAAAGATATGTCGTAGATGCTGTTCTAGGGTATAGTTTAGTTTTGAATGTGTCTGTATGTTGAAATAAATAATTTGTATTCATTCAACTGTATTATGATATCCCAGCAAGTAACTTGCGAAAATAGACGTTATGGGCATTAAAATCTGCATTGCTGGCAAAGTTCATGCTTTATTTTGTTTTAACGTAAGGGTCTTAGGTGCCTCTCTATGGTATTGTTACACTCTGTGAATGCATCTGCCTAGTGAATTATATTATTGTTTTCGTTAAAAAAAAAAGTACTTTTTTGTAGAAAACGTCTTTTGCAATCAAATGTTTTGTATGTGCTATAATTTATGTTGCCGGAAAAGGTATTTTTGTTTTTAATGATATTTTTACATTCAGAATGTATTTGCCTATTAAAATTAGTTATTGAAAATGATTTCATATAAAAATATTACAAAATTATGGCAAACAGCTTGTGTAAGTGAACGTGCACCAGCTTGGATTTCAATTGCCTGCAAAATGTATGCTTTATTTATATGGAAATAAAAGGTTGTAGATTCCTCGTCAGGATGTCCTTTCATTCAGAATACATCTTGCCTGCTTTAAAAAAAAACTACAGCAGCAAACAGTTTGTGCAAATGGACGTTGTGCTCGCTAGAATTTCTGTTCTTGGCAAAGTTTTTGCTTTTTGTGCTGACGAAGGTGGTTGATGCATCTTAAGAGGTATTCTTACAAGCAGAATACATCTGCTTATTTGTATAAATTTATGATTTCAGTCAAAATATTTTCCGTATTTTTAAATATAGATTGAAATAATTGTATGTTGTGCTCTCACAATTTCTGTTGCCACTGAAATTTTGTGTGGGTGAAAAGTTGTAGATGACCTTGTAGGATATCCTTTCATTTAATGTGTGTTTGCTGATTAAATATTTATATTTCCAAAAACAACTTGTAATTGAAGCCCCAGAAGACGACAGAACATGTACAGTACTGTATAGGACTATGTGCTCACTGTTTCACCTGAGAAGGCATTATTTTAACGGGCTTGTAATGCATGGAGATAGCTTCACCAAGATGTGTAATTGTGGTGACATGATGTGGGACAGGTTATATGCGAAGAACCAGCACCGGCAGACATAGACCTCAAGTGCAAGGAGAAGGTAACGGACTCTGACTCTGAGAGCCAGAGTGATGCGGAGCCGTTGATCGAGAACAAGGCGTTCCCCCAACAACGCTTCAGCCCTGTGTCTGGCATCAAGACGAGCTCAGGCGAGGTCACCTGTCGCCCCAAACCCATCAAGCCCAACCACACCAGGTGACGATCTTTCTGCCTTCTGGTACCAGGCACACCGTATTTATTAGCATAATCGATGCATGATTTTGACGTAACTTTCGGCTCAAAAATATTTTTTTTGTGTAAAATAAAACTTAAATGAGTATCTTTTGTTTCATATTTACTGGTCCATAGCATGATTATTTCTCCATATATAAAGGGAAAGATTTCTGGGGTGCATAGTAAAAAAAATTAGAAAATCTTTTTAATCCGTTCGTATGCGTCACAAAGTGAAATGCGTTAAAATTTTTCCTACGTAGTATGGTTACGTTTTATGGTCCCGCCATTTTCTTCATTAAGTACATGTACCTTAATAATTTACAGTATAAGTAGTTTATGAAGAAAAATTATTCACCCTTAAAACGTCTACTTTCCAGACGCAGCTACGTTATGAACAGCGCATCGTCAACCAGCGAGCGTGACTCATTGGGTCTGGTGACAGGTCTTGCAGGCACTTTGGAGTATCTAGGCCCATGCGTCTTGAAGACGGGTACCTAGTTGCTCAGTCAACCGCCAGTAGGGACGAAATACAAAGGCTTTAGGCATGTGTCATGGAGACAGTGTACCTAGATGCTTGGTTCAGCCACCAATGTGATGTACGGAGCATCTAGGTGTGCGTGCTTTGGTGTGCCGTGCTCCTGTTATCTGTTTGACATTTGCAACTGTTGCTTTACGCAGGGAATGTCGGGGACTAAATTCTTTCCCGGCACTTGTGCGATAAAGTTGACTAGTGCATGGATGCACTACGACAAATTTTATTTCCATTGTACAGTTTTGTATTTTAATTTTGAGCATAGTAACAGCCACCAAATTAATACAGGAATAAATGCTTTGCTGTAGTCTTTCGTGTTATAGTGGGTTCCACAGTTTTACCATTCTGGCTAAGACGTTTTCTCGGCTAAAGGGATTGCAGCATCTGGTGTCTTGAAAATGTCTTAAAAAGAGTTTTACTGTATTGTGTTGCCTGTTAAAAATATATGCTCTGCCATTACAGTATGTGAGTTTGGTATAATACTGCTTTAAGACTTTTATAATAATGGTTCTGCCATTATGCGAGAAAATATGGTGTTCAGTAGGATTTTAGATTTTATGAGTATGTACTTAATTTTAGAATATACAGTAGCTGTTTTACTAAGCTATTTGCAGCAACTGTCCAAAATCACATAAATACAGTATTGACCTGAATATATGACAATAGGTTGTTCCAAATATCAGTTTAAAAAAATTTGGGGGTTGTCTTATTTTTGCATAACAAAAAAAATTTGGATGTTAATATTTATACATGTAAAATACCTTATTTCACTGCATAATCGTAGCATATTTTTTGCCGAATTTAATGTAAAAAATTGTAGGTGCGACCAGTATTCGAGGAAAATTCCAATGGTAAATAAATTTTTTTAAAACAAAATTTTTCTTCGTCAAACCAATTTATATTTAAAATTTTTTAAAACAAATTTTTTCTTCGCTTGCCCTATTTATATTAAATTTTTTTTAAAGCTAAATTTTTCTTCGCTGACCGTATTTATGTTAAAAGTAAATATTTTTGGCAGAAATATTGACTTACGAACTCTGAAACAATGACAAATTTATGTAACTTACTAGACCTTGGAGATTAGGTTGGTTTTGTTTGGCAACTAATTTTGTACATAATGAAATATCCACATTTGGTGGTAACACATTTCATGATCAGCAGTATTTACTGATATTTACATAGTAAAAATTATGAATAAAAATTTAGCCTTACATAGGCAGTTATGTTATTAGAAAATTGGGTTATGCTGGGTAGTGTAATATTTCCACTCCAGGTATTCAAATAGTGATCCAAAGTTTGTTTGCAATTGTTGCCATGTTTGGACAAACCTAATGTGTTCAAGGAAAAATTCTTGCAGGTTAAATTTTGTAATTGTAACTTCTTAACAAATTGCTGTATGACCTACACAATAAAAATTATTGTAGTGAGTTTGAAACTGATTCTGAGGTGCATTTCGTTAATCACAATAAAAACAAAATGCACAGAGCAATGCTCTGCACTCAACTGGCCACATTCACTTTCATGCAGTATCATGATGATGTCCATAACAATCGCGAGCAAGCAAGTCACAACAGCATTTCCAGATGTAGCTGCATTTCCAGATGTAGCTGCATTTCCACGGTTGCTATAGCTCACGTTGTGCACGGTACACAGATAAACAGTGATTCTCACTAGTGTTTTTATTGAAAATGTTTACTTATAATTTAAAAAAAAGAAACATTTTGCACAGTATGTAAATGCTTCTGAATCACTCGTATCTTTGAAAGTGCTCATGATGACACCACTCATTGCTGCCACACATTTTTACAATAAACTGCATACACAAACTGACGGTGCACTACCAAAACACTGTCTCGTAATAGCCCGTACTCGTAGTAGTGTAATATATGGTATATTTGCAGAAAGACAAGTGTATGGCAGCTAGATATGGGTGTGTATATGTGCAGGTTGGGATCTACTGGACTCGATGGGCCAGGAAAGACTCCGCCAGGACCTGGGGACAAGCCAGGCTCTGTGGGGGTTCTCTCCTATCCTTACCACTCACCTGTTAACCCAATGGGAGTAGCAGGTTTCCAGCCGACTGGGGGAGCTTTCAAGACCATGCCGGTGTCCCCAAAGGTAGTGAAGAGTGCTGCGGAGCATCATCAAGCACAAGTCTTGCAAGTGAGTTGTTCTTTATCCCTCTCTGCCTTGCTGCCAACAAGATCCTTATATTCACTGCAAAAATTCAATACAGACTTTGTGCAGTAAGATTGTTGAACAGTCACCATTATCATACAAGCTAACGAAGGAAATTATGTTTCTACGTCCAAAAATGGCAATGCACTCATCTCTTCATGACATTCGCTTTGTTCTTTCCCTAATTCATTAGTTGAAAATAACTTGTTTTCTGATATCAATGCAGACAGAATGGAAAGACAGTTCAAAAATACTTGTAGCAGTTCATAATTTTATACCAACTGGCAAGAATTTGCCAATAAAGTTGTAGATTACCACATATTCATTACTGAACAATAAACTTTATTTTACCTTTTTTAGCCAATTCACAAATCTGTTGTAGCTGCAAAATCTGTGAGACCACCCTTCCGCAGAATCTTTGTGTCCCACAATGTGTGTATTTTTTCTGTCTGCAAGGATCGTCATGTAATTTCTTGTGCTTTGTATATTTTATTAAAATTCCCTGTTTTTCCATAAACATTACAAGGCATGACACAAAAAAATATAAATAATTAGAAACTATGCCACAAAAATTCAACCAATAGGTGGCAGTGAATTGCACTGCGACTTACCGCCATATTGTCTTGTACTTAACTGCCTCCTCTTCTTCCAGCGCACTATTGCCAGTTCTGGCACCCAGTAGACAGTTGACTATGCAAACCAGGCTTGGGCGTAGGAAATACAAAACACTGGTCCAAAGCCGGAAAACTAATACACACACAGGTCTGTAGAAGATCACTATTACATAAAACTGAAAATTAGGCCAACCCATTGGCTATACACAAAAATACTAAATCCGAACACATCGCTGACCTTGAAATACTTAAGTTTCAACGTAATTAACACTGTTCAGGTAGGGGGCTCAATTTTACTGTTGGGCGTTTGAAGGCTCCATTGGCAGTGCGCAACTTGTGCAGTGCCATCACCTCCTGGATGGAGTTCCTCCACACATGCAAGACGCTACTGTAGGGGAGGTAGTCTGTCATCCTTGATGGCCACAAGCTGGTTAGGAGTAACACTTCAGCCAGGCTCCAGGCATTCTGAGCATTGCTGGAGGGTATGAAGGTACTCCTTGTGCCAACGTAGCCAAAAGTCCTGATGCATTCATTCTACCAACTGCCAGCGTTGAAGCCTGTTCAAGGTCACGTCGGCAAGATTGGGTTCGGGTACAGTGATAAGGGGCTCATTAGTTAGGGAATGTCCTGGGGTCAGAGCAACAAAGTTATTATTGTTCGAACTGATGGGGCACAAGGGTCTGGAGTTTTAAACAGTTTCCACCTGCACAACAACAGTATAGAACTCCTCAAAGTTTACAATTTGTTCCCCAATGACATGTACAGGGTGGGTCTTAAAGGTTTTGACTCCAGCTTCCCAAAAGCCTACAAATTGAGGAGCAGCAGGGAAGTTAAAATGCCAAGTTACTCCGAGGGGGAGTAGACAATAGAAGGAGCTGTTGGAGTTCCCTCAGGTAGTTATGGACCCAATGAAGTTCGTCCTACAGTCACTGTAGATGTATGATGACCTTCCTCTGCGAGATACGAACAGTTTGTAGGCAGCTGAGAAGACATCAGTGGACAAATCCGAGGCTACTCCCGCATGTACTGCGTTGGTGGCACAACGAACAAGAATACACAAACAGGCCTTCAACAAGGGGAACTTGTGTATCCTACTGGCCTATATCTGAATATGTCCTGCATAGTCCACCCCTTCCCTAGCGAAGGGCTTCACTTTTTGAACTATCATAGCAGGCAGATTACCTATGAGAGGTGTGCAGGGGGATGGCCTTGCTCTCCAGCATTCTCTGTGTGGTGGCCTGCTTATCTGACAAGATCCAAAATTTCTCCCTCAACATACTTCACAGAGTGTGGACACCAGAGTGCTGATTGCTTTTGTGATAGAGTCTGACGATGAGGTCAGTCAACACATTGTATTTTGGGAGCAGTACTGGATGTTTGTGAGTGAAGGGGTGGTCAGAATGCTGGGGTTTACTGCCTACCCTTAACAGACCAGCCATTTTGCACAGATGTATGTATTTATTAATTTTTGTATTTATATGGTTTGTGAGATAGTATTCGTAAATTTGTACTTTCGTTAAAGCCAGGGTTTGTAAAATCGGGAGTCTAGTTAGTATATTTGTTAAAATATAGTATAGTAGTAGTATATTAGTTAAAAACAATTAAACAAAGAATGCGTGTAAAAATATACAATTTTTTTTACCTAGTGATTATAAAGTGTTTTATGAATTTATTCGCAATTAGAACCTGACAACTTGTAATAATATTCTTGTCTGTGTAAGTATTAAGTATGCTTGTACTGATGTTAGCTTGCAGTAGAAGCTACAATGTACAGTATGTGTTTGACAGATGACCAAGGCAACCTCTCCAGAGCGCGTGCCCACCAGTTCCACCTCGTGGACAGGAAGTGTTGTAACCTGTGCGCCCTCAATGGCAAAGCCCCAGGAGGAGAAGCAGTACACTGCCAGCGTGCTGAACATCATAGCACCGGAGAATGGACGGCACCGTCTCAAACCTGCTCAGCAACCATCAAGCAAGCGCGCCACGCTCATTCTACAGCCACAACCTCAGGCGAACTCCCAACCACTTACGGTTGCATTCCTTGGGCCCGACCTGCTGCTCAAGGCTGGCAATGGCTGCATAAACCTGGAGATGGACCATGAACGGACGTCACGTGGTCAGCCACCAGAGACGGTGCAGTACATTGCATTGCCTGGTGGCCGCCTGCCCAACATCTTCCTTCCGCCGGGAAGCTTCCAGATGCCCCTGCTAGGTACGCCGCTGTTTATTCCAGTACACACTCGTACAAACTACTTTGCTTTTACTTGAGTGCTAGGAAGGCCTTTAGTGAGCCTTTTCTTCCAGCCATTTCTTACAGTTTACATTTTTCTTATCTTCTTGGCTACCATCGATACATTCCTGAAGTACTCTAAAAAAATTATCAGTGAATATTTAACTATTTCACATTCAAATGTGACAAATACAAGCAAAAATAAAATATTTTGTCACCTGTTGGTCTTATGTTGTACCCATTGTATCATATTTGTTTCTTTGATAGAAAGTGCGTAAATCGTGAGAGCTCTACACTGGACCCCCGATTTTACGAACCCTGGATATAACGAAGGTAGTGATTTTACAAGTACTCTCAGGAACCCGAAAATAATAACAAAATTCTATGACAAAAAAAATATTGTAAGGAATTACATAGATAATATATTTTTAAATTGTTGTCTAATTCACGGCACTAAAATGTGAATTGTAGAGTTGCAGTTATTCTCATAATATTAAAAATAAAACCAAAATAATGAAAATCAGTTTAAAAATGTGGCAGAACAGCATAAAAACTGCACGCCGTCACCTGTGCCAAGCCGGCTGGCCTACTACGGCGTATTGGGATCTAAATGGAGAACCGTACTACAGACAGCGCATGTGAATAATGTTCAATTAAATGTAGTATGCTCTCCTAGGCTATTTCTCCACGTCTCCAAGTCTCGTGCCAAATGTGATTGTGTTCTTACACGAACCCAATAAATAATAGCTTGAAATGATTTTTCCTTACTGGGGTAACATCATACGTACTTAAAACAATTCATTTGACACATTATTTGCTTTAATAGTGCGTTACTGCATGTCGTAAAATGAGCATTTCACGAGCAAGAGCGAGCATGATGATCGCGCTACCTATCATTCACGTGTAGAAACATTTGTCTCTGCCTTGGGTATATCGAACTTAGGAAATAAGTATGACGTTTGTGTATTGCGTAGTCCCAGAACCACTAATTTATTTTTACATTATATACTGGCTTTGAAAGTGATTATTTGCAACCACTTGTACATGTAATTTTCAACATTTTAAGGTAAGAACATCACAAAATGGCATTTTTTGGCTTGTTGAATGTAGGTATATGCTACGATGCTGCTATCTATCCGCCATATTTTGAACGTTCATACGGTTGCGCTATCTGTCCACCCTGCATGCTACTTCTATCAACTTTCGTGTACTTAGTACTAAACATCGAGGAGTTGTTTTGACGTTAAATTACATAAAACAATGCAATGACTAAATACATCCACTTTTTCCTTCTTTCTTTGGTGAATAATTTACAAGGTCATTGTGTGTTTGCTTGTAATGAATGACTACTTTTTCTGACGCTAAGGAAGTCGGGCTATTCGCTCACGAGAAGGCACTAGAGTTTCTCATTTTTTGGGGGACAAGGGTCAGTCATAACTACTGCTTAGCGCTGTTCTTGTGATCGTATGACGTTTACCTGGCTATTGATATAAATTTATAAATTTATATTTAAACTGTTTTTTTTTATACGCTATGGAAGTCTGGCTAATTGCTCACAAGAAGGCACTTGGGAGCTCAGTTTTCTTGTTTTGTAGACAAGGGTCAGTCATTTATATTGTTTAGCTGTGTTTTTTTTATTTTTTTTTTTATCCTAAAACGTCTGCCTATTGATTTAAATTTATATTGCAACTATCACTTGCTTTATTTTTCCATTACATGCTACGGAAGTCAGGCTATTCGCTTGAGAGAAGACACTCAGAAACTGTTTTCTCATTTTTGGTGACGAGGGTGGGTTATGTGTACCGCTCAACGCCGTGACGTCTGACTAGTGATTTCAATTTATGTTTCTAGCATTACATTAATTAATTTCTTGCAGAACACTACAGAAGTTCGGGCCTGACTAGATCCACTTTGCAGAAAAAATGCAATTTAAAATTTTTATGTTGGTGTGGGGAAGAAGGAGGGGGAAATAGGCCGCTAACGTTTTTACGAAGGTACCGATTTTGTGAACGTGATAAGAGGAACCATGAATATTCGTAAAATCGGGGGTGTATAATGATCTGTATTAAAAATTTTGCGACAATTTTTTTTTCTTCGTGAGGACATATTAATAATACTGTATGATGTTAGATTTTGCTGTTACTACAAATTGATAAATAAACAAATTGTAGTGTGTAGTGAATTAAGATTTTTAAAAAGTCTTAGGTATTTATATTGTATATTTCAGCTGTGTTTTTTATAATTTTCAATGTTTAACATCCCTTTTACTTGTGTAATATTTTTACCATATTTCCTTGAGTATAACGCCCCTAGCGTTTTCGTGAAAGTATTAACGAATGAAGCAAAAGCTTTTGCTGATATTCAGTATACAAAAATACAATATCAATGAAACCATAACTGATGAAGAAAAAATTTAATATTAGTAGCCACACATTGTCTTATCAGTGAGAAGCTTTTAGGTAGTGATGTACCTATAACTCCCACCCTAGTTCTGAACACTAGAAATTAAAAATATAAAATATTCGTGTATTATATCCAAGACAATAAAACTTCTTCAGACTACATCTGCACCTGATGAAGCAGATGTAGTCTGCGAAACGTTGTGACCGCGCGTCTGCGGAGAAATGTGTTCGTCCTATGTGTGTGTGTGTTTCTATCTGCAAGTACCATCCTGTGAGTACTTGTGCACAACTCTTTCTGTTTTAATTGTAAT
Source organism: Medauroidea extradentata (assembly GCA_003012365.1). Lineage (NCBI taxonomy): Eukaryota > Metazoa > Arthropoda > Insecta > Phasmatodea > Phasmatidae > Medauroidea > Medauroidea extradentata. The sequence continues at coordinate 24,116 of PNEQ01047835.1, forward strand.
TAGTAGCCTAGCGGCCTTTCCCGCCATTGTCTTATTGTAATATCAATGTTTCATATATTCATGATATTGTTGGAGATACTTGTGAGTGCAATTTTATTTTACAAAACAGTTTTAACATGCATAGTTTTCTCATAACGGTGCATCAAATTCAACATTTACAGGTTTCTCTGCCACATAAATAGTGAACACCAGTTGAAGTACTTAAACAAAATAATTCACAGTGAAATATAAACAAAATAATTCACAGTGAAATATAAACAAAATAATTCACAGTGAAATATAAACAAAATAATTCACAGTGAAATATCATGCCTCTGGTCACCTAATTTGATATTGGAAGAACTCATAGTGCACTACATTTGTTTAGAAAAATTCCTGAATTGGCAACTTTTCTTTTGTACATTTTCGATATATTTTTTTAATGATTCAATATATTACATTGTGGGAATGGATTGAGGGGGAGGCGTTCTCGCCTAGAGGCTGAAATAGAGTTACAAAAGTCACGGAGCTCTAAAATGCCCTCCACCGTTGCGATCAGACGACGCCGATTGAAGGCTTCAGCAATCCCAGGTGGGCGAGCTGACCAATGACGTAAATCCCCGACGTTGGTGGGAAGGCCGGAAGGACCGAGAAAGTTAAGACTGCAAACTATTGCATGGGTGCCGATTCTTGTGGCGATGTGCGGGCCACGTAAGATTGATGCAAGTGATGGCAGCTGATGGTAGGCTGTGCGACACAGTGACGTAACTTGGGTGTTAGTTGGTGACTGCCAAAATGGCCCGGAATTTTACCCTGGTGCAGAGGATGAGTGAGGGAAGCAGGAGGTATTCCGTGATAGCATACCTACACAGTCCAGGGCCAGGACGCGCAGCGTAATGCACTCGCTTCAGGGTCACGTGGAGCTCAGGGGTCTGGGTATGCCTCCTACACTCTGCGGTGTTTGGTGAAGCGTGGTGGATGGCCTGCTTACAGGCAGCGGCTGGCACGGCAGTGAGACATCATAATGGGAGGGTGGCCAGTAGGATCGCGAGGAGGCTCAATAAAGGAGTTAACCCCGTGGCACGTTGAAGTACCATTTTTGGAAAACTATGCGAGTCAAATATTAGTTCTTAAGAGGAAACTGTACTCATAAGTACCATCAACAAAGCTGCTGTAACATTATTTTATACCACTTGAACATCTTTAAGAATTAAGACAAGTCAATTACTCAGAATTGTTGCAGCCATATTTGTTTATATGGGAACCTTTAGCTGACAGAATTTTGTTTTTGTAAATATGTCCTCTCTTATATGGTATCTCTTTACAGTATATCAGTCGTTACAGAGTTATGTTGTAGTTGTTTTAAGTTGCATTAAGTGAGAGTTAAGTCAGCGCTCAACATAGAGGTCATTAGCACTGGTGAGGGGTGACATGAGGTAAGCATGGAGCAGCGCCAAAAGGAAAGGTCCTGGGAAACAGGAGATCTCTGACAACACCACTGAACAGCTCCATCGTCCAGCACAATTTCCACATGTGAAAATGCGGGGACCAACCCTCCCGGGAATCAAACCTGTATTGCCTTGGTTGGTGGTGAATGGCCTGACCACTCGGCCACTGTGGCCCTATTAAGTTAAGGTGGCAGTCAGTGATAACCGAACTGATGTAAATTGGTTTATAAGCCGCATTATCTCACATAACAGCCTCCCAACTAAGTTTTGTATGTTAAACCATCCATAGGAAGTGTTATGTTTGTTGTCTTGTTACAGATGGAGGTAGCAGGAGTGTGTCGGTGCACCAGGCCACACTGGTGCAACCCAAGCCTCCAGACCCTCCTCCCTCAGTTATCGTCAGCAAGCAGTATGCTGTAGCCACCACCCAGCCTACCCCGCTAACTGCCCGGCCCAGGTACTGCCACTTCTTTCCTTACTCTTGTATGTTGGTAAATATTCCAATTCACATCCTTTATCTTTCCCTCACTTTAATTTTCTCCTGCTCACATCTTTATTCTCCCCCATATTTCAGTTTCTCCCTCTCACTCCTTTTCACTATCCTCCCCCCCCCCCAATCAATCCCCTTTCACTCTCTTTTCACGCTTGTCACTTCCCCTCACACCTTATCTCACCCCCTCGCATTGTGGCCAGCCTCCATACCGTAGTCTGTTAGGCGCCTGTCTACAGTGTGATAGGATGTTGTGGATGTTGTGTTGTCCCTTCATCTTACTTCACCAACAGCTTTTAAAACCCTGCTGAAGGGGTGTAAAACCCTCTTACTTAACCTTCACTCTTATTCTCTCTCACCATCTGTCCCCTCTTTTCTCCTCTCTCCACATCCCTTCTCCCACTCGTTATTGACTCGTTAACCCTTAATTATCCAAATCCCTCTCTTCCTTTCTGATGCTCTCACGAACCATATTTTCCTCTCATTTCTTTTGTTCCTTTTCACTCACCTTCCTTCCAACTCATTTTGTGTCTTTCCTCCATTCCCACAACCTACACTCATTTTCCATCTAATTCACCCCTCTTCTTCCCCCTCACTCTTCTTCCCCCTCACTCTTCTTCCCCCTCACTCTTCTTCCCCCTCACTCTTCTTCCCCCTCACTCTTCTT
>PNEQ01047850.1:0-12731 GCA_003012365.1 Medauroidea extradentata
TATTTTTTGATTTTTTAAATTTTTTTTTAATTTTTGGGAAATTTTGGAAAATTTTGAAAGTGACGTAATCCAAGATGGCGACCGGAAACAAGATGGCGGCGGGAAACAAGATGGCCGCCGGAAACAAGATGGCGGCCGCGGCTCCACAGCTCCACAGCCCCCAGCCCCTGTCCCAGAAGCCCCATAATATAACTACTTACCTATTCAACTTATAGTTATAATTTCTAATCACATTTTCGACCAATAAAATATTTTCAAATTCTATGGATTTGATGTATTTTGCAACGTGGTACACCAATTAAAACATTTTTTATTTCTCTCATGAAAAAATTGTTTTGCATTACAAAAATTGTGCAAATAACGTAAATATTATTTATGCACACAATTGAGGAGTTGGCTGTAATAAAGTCTTTAGTAATCTAAGGCCTATCTGGAAGGATTGCCAGATTTAAGGCCGTGGCCTTCTACTAAAGATGGCTATGGTCATGCACGATCATTGTAAATGTTTCAGGAAATTTTATCATTGCTATAATTACGAACAGCTGTGACACTTTAAAATTTGTAGTATATAAAATAAAATCCCTAATACTAAACAGTGTTTTTTTTTTTCAACACGTCAATTATGCGTCTAGTTTAGACTGGATTAAGAATTCTCTTTGTGCTACTTATTGTGTAGGCGTACCAATTATAGAAGTAATATTTACAGTCATATAAGGATTTACTCAATCAGGCACTTCATATTCGAAAGTTACAATGTGACCACTATGATTCTATGATTACAATTTTAATATGAATTTAATGTAGTAGTTTTTCCATAATACATCTTTGATATGTCTGGAACAAGATGGCGTGAATTTACTATGAACGTAAGGCGACCAATTTGTGAAGTATTTTACAGCACTGTCTAAAAACTACCAGACAGAAAACTTACAAGAATTGACATAATTTTATGCTGATCTCTGCACTGAATTCGCAAAATGTAGTTACAGTAAGATGTTGGCGTTTGTAGGTCCAAGCTATGATAGATCTTAACGAAACAAAGATCTTTAAAAATCAATATTTTACTGCTAACACCTCTTAGAAACCTTATACAGTCCGATAATAGAAAGTATTCTATGAGCTAATCGTGGTTGTCAGCATGTCGCATAGCGATAATGGAAGAAAAACATCTCCATGAAATGCTGCAGATATTTTAACTATCATAATTATTTTTTTCGAACAGGGCTTTACTTCACAAGTTTGTTCGTGACTTATACATCTAACCTGGTGAGAGTCCTTACATATTAAATTGATATAACTTTTTACAGTTAAACACGAATTACAGAGGTGATAATCTAAAATTAACGTTTACACACGCTAGTCACGTTCAACTCGAACAGTCATACAGTAAAATACACACAAAGAAAATATAACTGACATGATGTGAATAATTCTAGCATTACGTAAGGCTAGAAAATATTTAATAACTCCTGTTCCTCAGCGAGCAATGTAGGCTATGTCATTAGCTCAACAGTAGCAAAGCTGAGCAAAGTTAGAAATAGACAAGCCTGCCGAAATGATAATCACCGGTATACCGGATGTAGCACACACAATCAGGCGAAAGGGTTGAGAAGGAAGTAGGAAGTATTCATTGTCGCCAGGAAGTTGAATGTCAGAGTGTACACGGGAAGTTGGTGGTGAAACCTTATGTTGTTTACTAAATGTTTACTGCAGAGCGAGCAATGAGCCTCTATAGTAGGCAGCGAGGCGCCTCGGATATAAACACATCACTCATACAAATACTTACATGCTGTACACGGAAAGAGAACAATTTTGATGCCATGGTCAATTTTTTCCTCCTTAACAAATTATATATCTAAGCCACATGTTAAATTATAAAAACATACTAATATACAGGATATTTCAGAAATGCTTTCACAGGGTTGACGGGTGGGTTCCATACACCAAAACGAAGGAAAAAAAACTATAAACATAGGTCTGAAAAGCCTTAGTTTTTTTAGTTATTACTGAAAGTTTAGTACAATGCTCTGCAAGGTAACCAGTAGTAAAATTAATGTTGTTAGATAAATGAATTGTGTTTTGAATACAAGTATGCTTATGCCCTCATTCGTATCCTCTATGGCAGATGTGTGAGTATTTGACAGAGTGCGACAGTACATGCTACTACGTGAGCATGTGTGTGAGGAAGCAAGGGGGTGTCATTTAGAACATTTACCGGGAGTTTCTGAGATTAGCATATGTGAAACTGTCATAAACTCAGAAACGTACATAAATGTTCTAAATGACATCCCCTTGCTTCCTCACACACGACACGTATCATGTACTGTCGCACTCTGTCAAATACTCCCACATCTGCCATAGAGGATACAAACGAGGGCATCAGCATACTTGTATCCACGACATAAATCAATTATCTAACAACACTAATTTTACTACCAGTTATCTTGCAACACACTGAATGAACTAAACTTTCATCAATAACTCAAAAACTAAGGATTTTCGGACCTATGTTCATATGGATTTTTGTCTTGTTTCGGTGTAAGTAACCTACCCTCCAGTTTGTAAAAGTATTACTGATACCTCCTAGTCCTGTAATCACACTAATACACTCTGTTTCGTATAACTGAAGTAAATTTCGACAGTTCTTTGAGCACATGCTGTGACATGTAAGTAATGTAGGTCACAGTACAGGACGGCATTTACTGTGTATTCTGTACTTAATGCTGATCAATTTATAAATCAAATTTCGACTTTCATTCCATACGTCATATACAAACAAAACATTAAAAATATGTTCCTTAATTACTGTTAAAATAAACAGAAAGTACATAAATCAGGGGATAAAAATGCAATTATTACATTTGACGGTACTGAGAGCAGAATTTCAAAACATGTAGAACCGTATTGCTGACAAGACAAGTGTTCACATTACAGCATACTACTGATAAATAATACTTTCCTCGCCCCACAGCATGTATGTAGCCTTACCGTGAGGTTTGAGGCGCTACTGTGCACGCGGGACTGTTGGGGCGGGGTGGGATCGATGCGTTGCCAGCCAATAGCGTCACGGCGCCCGGGCGTATAGATCCCGCGGGAGTGTCGCCATGGTGACGTCGACCACAGCTCCCCTCCCCCCTCCTAGTGTGTGGCGCCACATCCCTTGTACACCCACACCCCGGCCCATGTCTGTCGCGTACACTATTCCTTACAATTCTGCCCATTATTACTCCGGCAGTGTTGTTGTCAACTACAACTATGTTGTAACTACAAACACAAGTTCACCGCGAAAAAAAAATGTTCGCACCATTTTGTTTTAATGCCTACGTGCACATCGACAGCTCTGCCGTATGATTAGTCAGATTAAGGTTACTGTCACACCATACATCTGTGATTTGTCAGTAGTAGCGCAAAACAGGCGAGAGTTGAAACATACAATCACTGACCATGATAGGAGCTGCACACGTACGACATCGAAGCCATATGGCGCAAGTATAAATCTTTTCACCACAAAATCGTGGCTGTAGTTACAGGGGTGCCACAGGCTAGAATCCACCGGTCTATACTCATCCAAACACTCTCAGTGACGCTACTAGCTTCGGGCCTTCGCATCTTTGTGCGCCCGTAGTACAACATAGCGGACATTTTACAGTTCACCTATGTTAAATGTTCTTCTCTTCAGAGTGAGACACAAACTGCCGACCAACAGCAGAAGACAGGTAAGCACACAGTAACTTGGAGTCCAAGCTGTTGTCAAGTTATAACGCGAAATTTGCTGGTCACTAGTAATTATGTAGACCCTTATGAGTAGGGACCCCTGTTTTTCGCGAAAAGAATTTTGCCTCACTTTGTTTCGGTGCCTTAAGTGCATATCTGCAGTTCTGCTTCGTGGTCAGCGATTGGATACATATAACTCTCACGAGCCTAGGGATTCTACCGGCAAATCACTGACGTGTGGTGTTGCAGGAACGTTATTGTAATTGGCTCAGTCAATTTATAGATATAGACACGCTGCCAGTAACCACGGAACAGAACTGCACATGTGGACGTAATTTAATGAAACAAAGTGGGGCAAAATTCTTTTCGCGAAAATCAGGGGTCCCTACTTATGAGGCCCTGATTATTAGCTCTTACTTCAAACTATACTAACTTATCAAAAAAATTGTATACATAGCACTACCGCAGACCCCATATCACAACTGACCCTATAAATTCCTTGTCAGTTTTTTTATAGAGTTATGTGTTCCAGTGATTTTTGGTAAAAATAATTCTGCAACAATTCGTTTCAATGCCTTACGTGCACATCTGCAGTTCTGCGTCACGGGCAGTGATTGAATGTTTTTAACTTTCGGCGTCGGAGGACATGAGGTGAGGCCCAATGGAGAGGCGCTGGTATGAGAAGGGCGGGAGAAACAGGAGATCCCGAAGAAAACCCGCCGAACGGCGACGTCGTCCAGCACGATTTCCACATGCCAAGGCCCGGGCATCGAACTCGGATTGCCTTGGTGCAGGACTAGAGATAGGAAATTTCGCGAAAAGGTTTTTTCAGGACTTTGTCTTAGTGTCTTACGTGCGCACCTGCATCTCTGATATATGGTCAGCGTGTGGAGGTTAAACCCGCAAATCATAGACGTGATGTGTGGCAGTTATCCGTGTACTGATAGGCACAGTCAGATGAATAACGACTCTGCACAAAAACACTCTGTCAAAAGCCATGAAGTTAAATTGCCGGTGTGCACGTAAGGCACTAAAACAAAATGGGGCAAAAATCTTTTCACCGAAAATTTCCGTCACTATAGGCATGACCATTCGGCCACCGCGGCCAGTTGTTAAGGTTAATGGGAAAATTCGACGTGCGCCGAATCAGAGTACGGTTTTGTTTCTAGGAAACTCCAGTAAAAAACAATATGTGTCGCTGCAAAACACTCGCGCCTGCACATGTAGTACGAGCCTTCCTCTAGCCTAGAGACAAGCGCAGTAAACAATAGACATGCAGGGGCGGGGCCTGAAGCGAGGGACATGTTGTACGTCTTCACGCTTGGCAGAGTAGACAAACTGCAGATATCACGCATGGAGTGGCCGACAAAACACCGGCCCCGCCTACTATTAACGTGTTACACGACCTGTCACAGCACGGCACACGCGACTACCTTGTTTCCTGGAACAACGGCATTTGGTCGCTTTACAACACACATATGGCGCCCCGCACGCACGCGATGGCTGCGGCAACCACCCAGCACTGACACTGGGTTCCACAACATCACGCCATTTCAACACTTCACTAGTTACATTATGTCAGAATGCAAGATAACATTTACTGCACTTAACGGATTAATTTTACAACCAAAAATGGCAACTGATACAGCACAGACAGTAAATGCCCTTAAAACGTTCAAAATTTACTGAAGTAATAAGAATGTAAATAATCAAGAAAAAATTATGAACAAAATAAATATTCCGCTTAGGCCCGGGGGACAGCACGCCGACACAATTGTTCTGTTTTCAGCCATTATTCAGATCATGGGGCGGAGTGGTAGACTGTTTCGTGGCATGGGTGTGTTGCAAGGTAAGCTGTACTTGGCAACGATGGAGGGAGTCGCGATGGAATGTAATGAGTGTAGAAGGGAGGGGGGGAATACGCCGAGAAAACCCGCCGGCCAACTGCAACGCCCGCCACGTTTCTAGCATGCGAAGAATCCAAGATCTTTGTTCGCGGTGTGAGACAAGGTCTACTGGCTGTGTGATTGTGTGCGTGAGGCACGGCGCCAATGGCGATGTTGACTGCCTCATCTGGTGCGATATCAACGTATCACCTTTACCGTACAGTAGATCATTCGCCTGACTGACACTTTCACTGGGGACCTCACCATTTTTTGGTGGAAAGTATTAAGTTAAGACCATTGCATGATGCTACGGTAGTTTCACACTAATACTGTGAGTAGTTTCTCATACATGACAAGTTGTAAAACCTAATTTTATCCATTCTGAGGGGGCTACGAAATTATTTTCCTAATCGACGTGATGCTTTGAAACGATCTTCAGTCATAGTTTGAAGTATGTTTTCTTTTCGTACTTCAACGCAATGGGCATATGAGGAACAGTTTCGTAAAAAGAAACGTATTTGTGAACATGCTGCAGAGCATTTTAAGCGCGTGGTAGGCGTGGCCCTTAAAGGCGCGGTTCACCTCAGTTTTCAACGTCTTTTTTATTTTTATGTTTGTACCAGATATTTTTTTTTTCTTATTTTAGACATAAATTGTGACTAAATCTTTCTCTCAGAAAATTGTTGTATCTGTAATAGTTTTCGCGTAATGATTCGTAAACGTTAAAACTTGCACTTTACGGTTTTATGTACGCCACTAAAACCAACTGTTATACCAAACCGAAACAATTCACAGTGTATAGCAATGTTGTAGGCTATGAAATGACATATATAAAAACAAAAATAAAATATTTTTGCATTTAATAAAAAAATGCTGAATTTTGAAATAAAAATTAAAAAATTTTAAAAATTGTTAAAAAATACAAAAGTGTATTTATTTTTTATTTTATATAGTTCAAATAATAGCCTATAGCACTGTTATACACTGTGAATTTTTTCGGTTTGGTATGTTGGTTGGATTTAGTGGCGTACATAAAACAGTAAAGCCGAAATTTTGACGTTTATGACTCATTATGCAAAAACTATGAGATACACAACAATTTTCTAAGAGGAAGATTTAGTCACAATTTATGTCTAAAATAAGACAAAAAATATCTGGTACAAATATAAAAATAAAAAAGACGTTGAAAACTGATGTGAATCGCGCCCTTAAGGTGGGACATCAGTCGCCATATTTGATTATTTTTATTTATTTAATATTCGGAGAAGAAAAGTGTAAATGTGCGATTATAGCATGAATTCTATTTGTCTTGCGCTACGGTAGAAACATCATAGTTGAACTTTTAACGTATATCTTGTCCGCAATCAGTTACACAAAATTAGGAATAGAAAATATATTGATTAAATTATTACGACCTAAAATATACGTTAAAAGTTCAACTGCGATGGTTTACTGTAACGCAAGATAAATATAATCCACGCTCCACGCTGTAATATCAAATTTTACATTTTTTAATTAAAAAAAGGGGAACTAATAAAATAATCCAATATGGCGACTGATGTCCCATCTTAAGTTCTCTGTTTCGGAAGGTTTAAGGGGGCTGGGTCCCGAATCTGAGAATGTTAAGAAGTAACAGACACACACACCCTCCCCTTATAAAGCAATGGGTCCGGAGGTCCTCCCACAGGAAAATATAAATTGTAAGGTGCAGAAAGGTGCTATGTAAGCAGTTTCCGTAAGGCAAAATAAGAAGAGGGAGCCTGGACCCTACTGTCACTCCCTGCCAAATATTTGTTGGATAATTGGACAATTGCAGCTTTAAAGTTTTAAATCGTAACAATTAAATTTACGCAACTAGGTATAAAGTAAAATGATAATATAACCTTATAGAAAATTAACCATTATTCGAAAATTTATCACACATTAAGGAGGGGGGATACATCAACACCCCCTCCCCCCCCCCAAGTGCGCCACTGCCAAAACCAACCCCACCTGGGATCGAACTCGGCATTGGTAGGAAGCTAGTATTTGACCACTCCCCCCCCCCCTCACCCGCTAAGTACATGCCTAGGGTACAGACTATACAGACGTGAAATGAAGTGGCGGCTCAATTAACACGGGCGAACTACGCTTATTTGTTACCCAAGGCAGTTGATACAGCCCCCCTTGTATGTTTGGCTCCTGCATGTTACATCGGGTGTCCTATAGGTAGGGACCCTTGTTTTTCGCGAAAAGAATTTTGCCTCACTTTGTTTCCGTGCCTTATGTGCACATCTGCAGTTCTGCTTCGTGGTCAGCGATTGTATATTATAAGTCATGAGCCTTGAGATTCTACCCGCAAATCACAGACGTGTGGTGCTGCAGGAAGGTTTTTGTAATTGGCTCAGTCAAATGACACACGACTCTTCACATAGACACGCTGCCAATAACCATGAAGCAAAATTGCCGATATGCACGTAAGACACTGAAACAAACTGGGGCAAAATTCTTTTCGCGAAAAAACAGGGTCCCTACCTATAGGACTGGTTGCTGGCTAGTGGGGCAGCTGCCTTACGCTTGTTGGCATTAAGAGTTTCCACCATGTTGTTGGCAAGCGAAGCCATTTTGCTGGCGCGTGTTACTGAGCTCGTTGTTTTCCCGGCTATTTCTCTTCTGTATTCCTAAATATTCTGTGCCTACAGTCTGAGGCGATTTATTAGTTAGACCACTTGTCTTCCGCGACGACGATCCTGGTGCGATTCCCGGCGGGGTCGTTTCCGAATTTTCGCACGCTGAAAAACGTGGCGGATGTTGCGGATGGTCGGTAGGTAATCCTGTTTTCTCAGACCCGGCGTTATGTTGGTACTTCTTACTAACCTCATACCATTCCTCACCAGCGTGAAGACAGACGCATTACGCTTAGAGGCGAAGATACAAGTTTTGAGAGATCAAGACGAGGCCTTAAGAGCTTGCGTTATTTCAGACCTGTATCACGCTCGTTCTAATCCAACAGCGTGCAAATTGGATATCCAACATAATTATATTATTGCATGTATCGGAAGCCAAAGGGGCGGTCTACGGATTCTTTTGTATACTTTCCTCTCATAACTTCATGAGACAGAGCGCCGAAATCCTAAAAATAATATTTTTGGCCACATACACAATTTTTTCTCTCTTTCATGACACACGATAGGTAGGGCTAGAATCTTCGCGAAAATAATTTTGCCCCAGTTTGTCTCAGCACCTTGCGTACACGTCTGCTGTTCTGCTTCATTGTCAGTGATTGTATGTGTTAACTCTCCCGTGTCTTGCTGTTCTATGCGCAGATCACACACGTGTGGTGTCGCAGTAACCTCTCTGTGATTGGCACAGTCAAACGAGAGATGTCACTTCACAAAGATCTGCTGCCGATCGTTACGAAGCAGAGCTGCAGTTGTGAGCGTAAGGCACTGAAACAATCTCAGACAAAATTATTTTCGCGAATAGTTCATGGCTAGAGATGATGGTATTTCGCGGGAAAACTTGACTGTTTGCTGGCTTTCAACGTACGTTCAGCTTATCAAAAGCTCACTGGCTTTTCCTTGTACGTGGAGATGTTGCCCTATTTGACTGAGACAGCTAATGTAATATTTAATGCCTATTATTGGCCTGCAGACAGCTACGGAGTGTCAGACGAATATCGCCCAATCATACGTGTTGCGAGAAACTACAGTGTTTTCAAGAGTATGTTAGCACAACATTTTTTCGCGATATACCATCGTTAGAGATGGTGGAATATCGCGAAAATGTTTTGTGCCAACATACCTTTAAAAGCGCTGTAGTTAATTACATCACGTATGATTGGATGATGTACGTCTGACACAACTTAGCTGTCTGCAGCTCAATAACAGGCATCACATATTACAATAACGGGATTCTTATTGGCTCAGTCAAATAGGGTTGCAGCTCCACGTGCAAGCGAAAGCCAGCAATATTTTAGTAATCTTAACGTACGTTGAAACCCAGTAAACAGTCAAGTTTTCCCGCGATAAACCACCATCTCTAACCATCGTCTCTATTCATGGCCCTAACGATAGTACCAAATTAAAAAGTGGCGTCTATAGATAATTTATTTTTATGTTTCATGAAAGAGACCGTATTGGCATAGGAGTTATATACGGAGACACGGGTATACGCGCAAAGACTAATTTGTAGGGACCCTGGTTTTTTGCGAAAATAATTTTGCCCTTCTTTGTTTCAGTGCCTTTCATGCACATCTGCAGTTCTGCTTCGTTGTCAGTGATTGGATATTTTAACTCTCTCTCGCCTTGGCATTCTACCGGCAAATCACATCCATTAGGTCTTGCAGAGACTTTATTGTAATTGGCTCAGACAAACGAAATACCGCTCGTCATACAGACACGCTGCCAATAATCGTGAAGCAGAATTGCAGATGTGCACGTAAGGAACTGAAACAAAGTGGGGCGAAATTCTTTTCGCAAAAACCAGGGTCCCTACTAATTTGACATACAACATCTAGGTAGGGTTAATGACGAGACACTGGTCCACACTGTGCGGGGCAGGACCACCCAGCCGGGAGCCGGCGCTGTGTTGCTTCCAGCTCGCTGGCTCGAGGCTGGGGGACGTGGGAATCATGTCAACACGGATAAACAAAGCCCGCACGCCTCTGATCCTCCCGTGTGCACCGACCTGCTTCCCCTCTACCCCTCCTGAGTGAGTCTGCCCCCTTTCCCCTCACTCCGTCACTTCCGCTTCGCTGAGCACAACTACTGCGCGCTACACCGGCACAACTACACCAACACTCCACCATATAGCCTAGGTAGTTCGCGAGCATTTTGCCTAGAATTATTTTATCGATCGTGACTTAAGACGTTCACTTTAGAGTATATTACAATCTACACACTTTGATTAGTTATGTATATTGCATTGTTTATATTAAACATTGATAGGTAACTATAAATAATTTGAAAAGAAAAAAGTAACTAGGGTTTCAAATTTGCGCCCTTTAACCCGAATCACCTAATACCAAAGCTTGAGATATACACTTTCCGTTTGATAGTAGGGGCGGTTGTGTTTCTGTTTTATAGGTGCAGCCATAGATGATCTATTTGTAGCATGAGGGCATCGTATAATAATAATTTTAGGAACTAATCATACTAATATTTAAACTCAGTGGAAAATCACGGAAACATTTAGCATGTCTGCAACGTGCATCCGCTAAGGTTTCTGCAAATCGCGGGAAAAATTGACTGTTTACTAGGCTCCAACTCGCGACAAGAGTTTTGGTGCAAACCACACATGCTCTGCGTTACTGTTGTACAGTGCTCACTGGGCCTCTTGACGATAAAGTGCTTCGAATAATCGATGGCTATTATTGATATAAAACATTCAGTGTTTTATACACAACGTTGGAGCCTAGAAACAAAACATTTTCCCCGCGATTTTTCAGTGTGTCTACCAAATTACAAATACTAAAGTGTGTTTGTTGGGTCGTTCTTTCACGCATCACCGGAGCAACGGAACAACATGATTTTTTTTTTGCACAGAGAAAGTTTATGGGCCGCAGAGTGGCATAGGCTACATTTTATCCGAAAAGAAAATACAAGGTTGGGGGAATGGGGCAGACAAAGAAGGGTAATGGGGCAAAACGGGGTACACCAAAATTTGTGAAAATATTTTCTGTTTCTAATTGTTTCTAAAAGTTAACGAATAATCGTTAACGTCAGTTTTACATCATTGTGTACTTTTTAAAAATTTTGTTTCAGCAATATTATCGCATATAATTGAAAACCCTGCATACGAAGTTGCTGGTGCCAGTTATTTTAACAATAAATGAACTGTACAATATATCTATTATGTAAGCACATAGGGTTTGGAAACCGGTTGACAAAATTATTATTTTCATTTTAGAACCACGCACGTAAAGCCGCGAGTTAAAGCTAACAAGAAACAAACGCATTCAAATTCGTATTTCCTCTTATTAAATTACATAGGATTGTTTCCTGTCGATGTGAGGGATTTTATTGGGGAAATACAGTCATGTTCCCGTGACCACTTCTTTCACCCCCTCACATCGCCGCCTTTCTTTTCTCTATATGTTTTTAACGCAGGGCCACACCAGGGATAGTATCAAAAAAGTAATGTTTGTTACCTCAGTTGTTAATTTTTGAAATCGGCGAAATCTAAACACTAGACGCTCAAAAAGAGTGCATGCATGTCATTCAGCGCTAAAAGCGTCAGTCCAGAATTATATATAGGTTTCTCGAAGCCAATTTGCAAAATTCAAAAAACAGCAATCCTAGACAACAGTTCTTGCCAACTTCCTGAGCAAAATTATTTCTCGTTTAACGGATATATGAAGAACCATCCCTGACGCTGAAATCTCGTACATTTAATTGCGGCGCAAGAGATCACGCTTAACAAATTCATTATTCTGGGTAAATGTTTACTCCTAAAGTTGCCTAATATAATTATCAAGGATTGCTGTTTTGTAGTTTTTCTGTATTGACTTTCAAAACGTGTAGATCTTAATTGAAGAATCCAGCGCTTATTTATAGACAATCCCAGTATTTGCCTGGAGGTAGGCCTATTTCGGGAAATCCAGAAAAACCGAAATCAGGATGGTCGAAGCCAAAATCTAACCTGGGTCCTCCCAAATGCGAGTCCAACGTGTTACAGCTGCGTTACCTCGTTCGGTATGTATTGGTATAGTAGTAATAATAATAATAATAATAATTTTATTTATTTTATTTTTATTTTATTTATTATGTTTAAAGTGCCATCCAACAGTATTGCGACCAATAACAGGATGACACTAAACAAATAACAGATACAAATACAGAAACACAGGATAAACAAATAACAAAGGACATACAAATGAATAAGACATACAAAACAAAGGACTAGACACTTACAACATACACTGACAGGACAAAATGCAGCAAAACATTTAGAAAAGAGACAAACAGAAATGAGACACTTAAACAACCTTATTTAAAGTCCCAGAATACAATTTTTCTTTCCTTAAAAGGATCAAATTTACAAATATCATTAAAATTGAATATACATCTGTTAATTAAGTTTTTATTTTTAGATAATGCGTAAAAAAGATTAAAGTTTCTACTAATACGGTTAGGCACCTTTAAACCTGTA